>PVJD01011871.1:0-43235 GCA_004026545.1 Mormoops blainvillei | reverse complement strand
GCCCCGTGCTTTCTGCTCCCGCGGCCTCCGCTACCGCCTCCTGGGAGCCCACGGTCCTCGGCGTTTGTCCCTACCACGTGTCAGAACACAGCCCTCGTCAGGGTCCCCAGCGAGAGATCCTCCACCCTCACCTCCCTCGTTTCCCCAGCAGCGTTTGTCAGTCACGCCTCCTTCTTAAAATTCTCTCTTTCGCTGGGTCTGGGAGCCCGTGCCCTGGGCTTCCCTCCTGCTGTACTCATGGCGATTTTCAGCCGCTTTTAAGACACCTTCACGAGGCTGCGGCTGATGGCTGTGTCAGCACGCAGAGCCGTGCCCGGCGCCTGGCAGGCACCGAACGGGCAAATTTCCAGGGGATTGTGTCTGAAGGAGCTGATGTCGAATGGTGGAATCTCATGCACCGTGACAGCAGTCTTGATATGGTGCGGGGTGGGGGGGGGGGGGTTGGTGATTTCTGCCAACTGCTAAAACACCAGAGACGTAGGTGGGGGGTGCACAGGAAGCTACTTTATTCCTTTACGTAGAATAATAGGTCAGTTCCTGGGTCAGGTCCTGTCTCTAAACTGCAGTAGGTTCATTGCTGACGACAGTCAAGCGATAGAGACCACCTCAACGCCCATCCGTGGAGCAGCGGATAAGAACGTGCGGCATCAATATAATGAATGTTATGCAGCCGGCAGAAATGAGGAAACCTGCCATTTGCAACAACAGGGGTGAGTCTGGAGGGCACCGTGTCAAGGGACAGAGGTCCGTCAGAGAGACACAAGCACTGAGTGACCTACCCTTCATGTGGAATCTGAAAAAGCCAAACTCCAAGAACCAGAGAGTAGAAGGTGGTTGCCGGGGGTCGGGGGGTGCACAGCAGTGGGGGGACGTCAGTCAACGGGAACGAACCTCTAGCTCTGCGATGAGTAATTTCTGGGAATCTAATATAGGGCAATAATAAATACTGGCTTACAAATTCAAAAGTCGCTAAGGGAGTAGATCATAAAGGTTCTCACCACAAAAAATAAATGGTAATTCCGTGACATGACAGGGTGTTAGCTGATGCCGTGGTGACAGTCATTTTGAAGTCGTTAGAGTGTCACATCAACACATCACTGCCATGTGATTACACTGGGCCCTCCCAGGCAGCCCGGGACGGTGTCTCCCTCTCAGAATCCTTAACTTTTTCTCGCCTGCGCAGCCCCCTTTCCACGTTAGGGTCCCTTCACGTAGCCACTTGCGGGGTCGGGGGTAGGGTGGGGACCACTCTAGGGGCTGTTCTCTGTCCACCACACTCCCTGCTGTCCTGAGTCCTTCCCTGTGCCACCGTCCCAGCGAGGGTCATTTTAATACTGCCACTTGTCCCAAACACCCCGGGCACCTGCTCTACTTTTTCCTCTAACCAAATGTATCGTTTCCCATTGCCTAATGTTTCCTACCTGTTTCCCCAAGAGAATGTCGGCTCGGGGGGGCAGGCATCTTGGTCATTTTCTTCTGCCGCTTCTCCAGGGCCTGGTGCCTGGAAGGTGTCAGGAAATATCAGTGAAATGAATGATACAAAAATACCCTCAAAACCCAGCCCGGCCTTTTTAAACCTGACCGTGGGACCCACCAATGGGACGTTTGCTCTTAATGGTGAACCTTGGCCAAGGGATAAAGCAGCGGACCGTCCTTCCAGCCCCTGCCCTGGGAAAGCGCGAGCCACACCCAGCAGGGTCCCAGGCCGCCACAGAGGCACGGAAGGGACATGGGACCCGATGGCACAGCCAGCAGAGGCTCAGGGAAACTGAGCAGGGCGCTGTTTACTGAAAGAGAATGCGAGAGCCGTTCACCACTGTCACCCACAAGCAGGCCCAACTCAGTCCCCACGCGGGTGATTCCAGAAGCGGGCATCTGGTGCCGCTCTGCTGGGCACACACGCGAGCCCTGGAGCAGGAGGCCGGGTGGCCCCGGGCAGCTGGCCTGCTTCCCACAAGCCCGCTCTGCTCTCCCAGCCTCCGGTTCCTAGCGCGGGGCCTTTCTGCTTCCGCAGAGACAGCCCTTAGGAACCGAGTGTTCCCTGGTGACCACGTGCGACCTCCTTCCAAGAGGCAGCCGTGCGTCTGGGCGCCCGCGGTCCCTGCCATCTCGGGAGCGTTCGGCCACCTTTGGGGATGAAATCTGTTTTATTAGTCTTCATCTTGGTCGGCTGTCTCGTCCAGCCCGTCAGGGCGTCCTGCAAAGGTTTGGCGGGACTTCTAGGGAACACGCCTGGTGATGATAGAATAACACAGCGCCTGGGCCAGCTGGCTTCCCAAAACGCACCCTCTGACAGGCCTCCCAGCGTGATTGGGCTGCAGCTGGGGGTGGGGGTGGGGGAGGAACGGAGGGGGAGGGGCGGGGGGCAGGTTCTCTGCAGGGCTCCGGGAAGCCAGATTTGGGTGTACCTGAATGGGGCAATTCATGGTAAAATCAGGAAAAAGCCAAAACCCAGACAACCGCCGTTCCCCTCCCCCCCACCACGCAAAAGCATCGGAACAAAACCAGGAGCTCTCTTAATCCAAAACCCATAAAAAAACCCCCGTAAATTAATTCCACCCTCCTCACGTCCTAGGTCATCTTTTTTGCTGGCTTTCAAATTTGAGGAGCAGTGAAAAATATCACAGGACTGGCGGGGAGGACACCCGGGGTCTCACTCAGCTCAGCCTCGAAGACGAGCTGGGTGACTTTGGGACAACCGTGCCCCATTTTCGGACTCTCACCTCCCCGCTTTGTACCGTTAGGGAAAGATAAGGGCTCTGGCTTCTGAGGTTGTGGGAAAACTCGCAGGAGACAACATGCAATGTTGCGCTTGTTAGCGGCATTGTTCTCGTCACTACGGACACGATTCCAGTCTGGAGAAGGGCGAGCCGGGCTGGCAGGCGAGAGCCCCGAGCCTGGGGCTGTCCCGGGTCTTTACCCAATGTTCCAGAAGCCTCACAGTGGATTTCTTGTATGGTGACTCAGCTAAGTCAAATTTAACACGTTTAGGCAGTTATTTAAAATTTGGAAAAGGATTTACCAACATAGCAACAGTTTCATACCTAAATCAAATTATATCTACTTTATAAAAACTTCACTTCTCGGGGCACAGCCTGCGGCTTCCTGTCTTTATAAAACAGTCTTGACTTACGATTTGCTATCAAAAATGGCTGTCTAGCTAGGGAGACATTTAACATAATGATAGTAGGTGCTACACTACGGAGCCGGTACCCTTTCTTTTTAATGGAGGGGGGAACAGGTTAGCTGGAAAAGCAGCGTCCCTTCCTCATGGGACTTTGGAGCCCCCTTCTCCCCCACAAAGGTGGCATTTATCGTTTGGAATTTTCTGCTCCGGGGGCAAGGCACTTAACCACTTTGAGGTTGTTTTTGCAACCAATGATCGTGGGTGACAAAGACAACTTATTGCAGTGTCGTGAGGATTAGAAGGAATGTATGTAAGTGACCGATGTAGCGCCGGTGCGGCAGCCAGCCTCCACTCTGGGTCCGGGGACTGCTGTCTCCGGTAGTCACCTCTCGCCCTACATGGGCCCAGCATGTGTGACCAACAGGACACTGCAGGATGTCGACGTGTGACTCCCGACACCTGGGCATAGAAGACGTTGCAGCCTGCAGCCTGTCCCCTTTAGATCCCCGTCCCCGGGAAAACCAGCGGCCACGTCACGAGGATCCTCAGGCAGCCCCGTCGGCAGGTCTACGTGGCAGGGACCGGAGTCCCTGCCAACAGCCCTCACTGTTTTGCTAGTCACGTGGGCGGCCCTGCCAGCCCTGGCCAGCCTTTGAGTGCAGTCCCATGAGTCACCGCCAGCTAGGCCACTTCCACATCCCTGACCCTCCAAAACCTTGTCAGACAACAGCTACCTGTCGTTGTTGTAAAGCTACTAGGTTGCGAGGTGATTTGTTACACAGCACAGATAACGAATACATCCTGGCACATGGCGTCACCAGTCTGCGTTTATATAATGAGTGTGCCTCACGTTGAATCTGCATCTAGAAATGAACTATATGTGTATAGTCCGTGCCCACTGGGCGTGTTTAGATTAACAGGGAAGCATTAACAGACTCCCGCGGGCACAGGTTCAGTGGGTACTGACGCCTGCCCCCTGGAAATACTGTCAAGGACCGCCCTCTAAGGACTCCTCATATACACGCTGTAACACCCTTATTTATTTTCATGTCTCCGTGCTCTGGCAACTGCCCACCATTTCCACTCTTAGACGAACATTAAGAACAAAATTCCCTTTCACTAAGCAAATGCTGAAATCCTGCAATCTGACACACAACACCCACCTTCAGCAGGTGCTCACCAGTGTGTACCGGCCGTTAATTGAAAGGATGGGCCAGGGTATGATTTTGAATGTGTTTGGTGTAACTTCCATCACCACCAGGTGGCGCTCTGGAGGCCATGGCTTCCCCTGGGGCTGTTGCTATGCTGAGTGGCTCTCCGGTCCGGGTTGGGCCTGGCGAGCCTTGAGGGGCCAAGTCTCCTCACTGTTTCTCTGAACCTGGCTCTGCTGGCTTCTAGAGGCTCAGACCGCCAGAACGGGTGCCCGTTTTTCTACATCCTCGCCTACACTTTTTTTTTTTAATTAAAAAAACTCTCTAAGTTTGGCAAGCTTTTAAAACACGGTGTTCTCTTTGTATGTAGTCACGTGGCTTTAGCTGCACAGGTGAACGTTTTTATTAGACATATGCTTCCCTCCTAACACAAATGTCTTTGTTCTCTGTTCCAGTGATTGCCTTTTTTCTTGTTTGTTCTTAAGAACTTTTTGTATATGAACGAGATCGCTCATTGGTCCATCGTTAGTGTTGCAAATATTCTCACCCAGTAGCATCTTTGCTTTTTAATTTTGTTTGCGACGTCTGATTTTCAGAGGTTTTGCTGTAATACAATGAAATCTATCAGTCTCTCAGTTTTGTTTCATTGTTTCGGGCTTAAAAAGCTTCCCCCCATCCAGAAATCAGATAAGCCTCTGTTTCTATGTTTTCCATTTGCTTAGGAACTTTATTATTGTTACTCTTTTGCATTTACTTCTTTAATCCATCTGGATTTTATTTTGCTCTATGATGTTGAGAAGCAACTTTATTTTTTTTCCTGAAGAGCTAACCCACTGTCCCGGCATCAGTGAACAACGAGTTCCTTCTCTCTGCATTGATTTGTAATGCCACATTTATAGTATATTAAACTTTTATAAGAGCTACATCCACATACATATAAAATCTACTGTTTTCGTGCTACTGATCCCTCCAGAGACATGTTTGTGTATACAGAGTGGTTCATGCCACTTTCTTGATGAAAACCCTTCAGCGACACCCCCAGGCCACTCCTTCAGTCAGGAAACCGTCCAGACTGCTTGGCTTCCAGTTGTTTCTGGGCCCCAGTCACCTGCCCCCACCCCATGTCCCCAGTTCTGCAGCTCCAGTCCCTCTGGGGAGGCCGGTGGCTCCATGATCCACCCACTTCATCAGGCCTCTTTGTCCCCCTCGTCCGCACTTCCTCCGACCCTGCACTCCAGCCTTTGTCCCACCACCCTCGGCCACCCCCTCCCAATCTCGCCTCGGAAACGGCAGCATGGTCCCCGCGTCCCCCGCATCCCCCGCGTCCCTGCGTCCCTTGTCCACTTCCCTCTGTCCATCCTCCACAAGCAGCCACCCCGCCTCCTTCTGACTCAGCCCTGGCCCTCACTGCCCCCTGGGGCCCGCCCCCTGGGGACCCCAGATCCACCGTCCGCGCCTGCGTGACTCAGAGTGGTTCCTCACCCTCTCTGTGCCTCGGTTTCCTCATCTGTGAAAGGCCGGTGACACAGTGATTCCTTTGAGGGGTGGCCGTGAGGATTAAATGGACTGATGGATACAAAGACCTGGGATGACTGACCGCGTGGACGCTTTTGGACCTTGGGCGTCGTCATCGTCATCACTATAATCGTCCTCCTTCCCGGACTCCTAGGGTAGGGATGCAGTAGAAGCAGGTGATTAAAAAGTGTCTGTAGAAAGGACAGAGGACTGAGGACAGCAGGGAGGCAGGCAGGTTGGTGCCGTCGGCCTCCCCTGTTTCCCCCAAGTCCCATTATACAGATGAGGCAACTGAGGCACAGAGAGGGTGAGGAACTGGACGAAATCGCACAGCCGGCCTGTGCCGGAGCTGGCATCCCGGCTCCTTCCTATGCCAGTAACGTGTGACACCTCCACCCGGACCGCGAGGCCAGCGCGGAGGAGCCCCACCCAGGCTTCGGGACCTGCCACCTGCGTGGGCTCTGAAGCCCGCGCGACCTGGAGCCTTGAGGGCGGCATGTCCCTGCCTTGTCGCTGCGCGAACATCATAACAGTGTCCACCTCCCTGAGACGGGGGTGCGCGTCTCTAAACGGCCGATGAGCGCCAGCTACAGAGCATAGGCCGTACTGACGGGATTCTTAGCGGTTGGGTGTTCTCAGGACTTCCCCTTCCAGGAGAGGCACTGAGGTGATGGTCTTGTCTTTGCAAGTGAAAGGAGCCTCCAGGGATGTCCTCCTGGAGAGGGCATCCCTGCCTCCTTTTTCCAGAGACCTCTTCCCAGATGGTCCCCTGCGTAAGACTGGCCTGTTCCCTCCGCCCTTTGGAAACGAGCGGCGCCATGTCCCCTCCCCAGCCACCTCGTGCCCTGTTTCAAATCACCTCGTTTCCCTGGGCACGGCAGCCTGGCCTGATGTTAATTTGACCCCAGTGGTGTCTGTCTAGTCCCAGGACCACTGAGAATCAGGAAGCAGCTCCCCTGATAACCCCGTAGACTTTCCCTGTGCGCCTTCCTTGACCATTCAGTCCTGGGTTCTCCCGTGTTTTCAGGGAGAACCTTCCAAAGAGAAGTCGTTGGTTTTTGGTTTTTGGTTTTTGGTTTTTCCCCAAGATTTTATTTATTTATTTTTAGAGAGGGGGCAGAAAGGGAGAAAGAGAGGGAGAGAAATATAGCCACGTGTGGCTGCCTCTCGTGCAGCCCCACACTGGGGACCTGGCCCGCAACCCAGGCCTGTGCCCTGACTGGGAATTGAACCGGTGACCCTTGGGTTCACAGGCCAGCGCTCAGTCCGCTGAGCCACTCCAGCCAGGGCTGGTCATTGGGCTTCGGTTGTGGTGGCCCCCTTCTCAGAAAGCATTTTGAAATCCGATCTGAATCTCAAGCATGTCTTGAGTTGTGTTCAACTTTTAACGTTCTGTGAAAATTTGGATTTAATTAATTTTTCTTGCATTCTGAAATAGTGTGATACTTCTATTTTTTGTTTCCTGGACCAAAGCCTTGCCACATTCGTGGAAAAACGGACGGGGGTGGGGGGGTGGGAATATTTTCTCGTAAGGATCACTATGAAATGGGTTGAAGTTATTGCTTAAGGGAAATGTCTGATTTCTGGCCTCAAAACTGCGCTTGTGGGTCCAGGACAGCGTCTCCGCCGGCCCACATGCTGGTGGGTTGGACAGGAAGCATTTCGACCCCAGGGTCCAAAGCGGGGCACGCATGTCGTTCCACGCCGCCAACACCAGCGGTCCCCTCCGCGGGCCGATCTCTTTGTGCTGCTGAGACCCAGCAGCGGCCTCGACACAACGGGGTTGTGTTCCATCTGGAATGTGCCATGTATGTGAGTTTCCTGTTATTCCTGTAACAAATCACCACAGACTTAGTGGCTTCGAACCACACGCATTTGTTATATTACAGCTCTGGAGGCCAGAAGACCCACATGGGTCTTATGGGGCTAATGCCGAGTTGTCAGCAGGGCCAGGTTCCTTCTGGAAGCTCCCGGGGACAGCCCGTTGCTTGGCTCCGGCGTCGAGAAGCTGCCCGCATCCCTTGGCTCATGGCCACACTGCTCCGACCTCTGCTCTGTCATCACATTTCCTTCTCTAACTCTGGTCCCCGCTCCCCTCTGGTTGGACCCCTGCGGTCACACTGGGCCCACCCCCATAATCAGGACAATCTACCCATCTCGGGGCCCTTAACATAATCACATCGGCAAAGTCCCCTTTGCCATGCATGGCCACAGAGCTACGGGCTCTGGTGATCGGGACTCAGCGTCCTTCGGGCGTCTTATCCTGTCTGTCGTGACGCTTGTCCCCCTCCCAGGGCCCACACTCCATTTCCTGCTGCCAGCATTTGGAGATGGGACCTTTCTGTGTCCTGAACGCCACTCCATGGCCTCATCTGCGGGGCAGGTGCGGCAGCTCTCTGTTGGGACAGAGATGACGCGGAGCACTTCTGGAGGAAGAAGAGGAAGCTGGCCCTGTCTGGACCCTGCAGCAGCGGTTAGCGGAGCTGGGCCCTGGGGTCTTCTGAGGTTCGGACCAGCGGTTGAATCTCCATTGATCCACAGAGAGAGAGACAGACAGACAGACAGGCAGAGTCAGAGAGAGGCACGAGCAGAGAGAGAATTCTCCCCCATCCTCCATAAGACCACCAACCCCACCACGAGAACTTGGCTCTGAAGACCTCATCCAGCCCCTCCGAAGGCCTCGGGCCCCAACACCACCCCAGGGGGGCAGTCAGGGCTCCCACATGTGACTTTCGGGGAGACACAGACATTCAGCCCGTAATACTGGTCTCATAGGGATAGAGAAGAGAATAAGGTGAGGCCCTTGGAGAATAAAGTTCAGTGGAAGCCCACTGTTGAGAGCAGAGGGAAATATTGCTGCCCAGATCCCTGCCTGTTACAAATTCCCTTTGAAGGCCTTCATCTTTTGCTGGGACAAAAGTGAAATACGTTGCTTGTGATTGTCAACCAAAACGTTCACTCTCCCTTCACTGACACCCACGAGTCAGGCAGCCGGGCTGTGAACCAGCCGCTGCGAAGACCCACAGTCCGCCCGGCCTCCGGCGCCGGGATCCCCCTGTGTCCCCCCAGCAGCTCCTGGCTGCAGAGACACACGTGCACCAGCGTTTACCAGGGGGCCCGGGCTGGGAGCCTGGCTGCGGAGGGCATGCGGAGGGCACGCGGAGGGCACGTGGAGGGCACGCGGAGGGCACGCGGTAACCGACTGGCTGGCTCAGGGGCCGTCCCCCCGCTCCCCTGGTCTGGAGCAGCAGGTTCCGGAGCGGTCAGCTGCGATGCTGTGATCGTGACCTCAGGGTCAGCGGTAATGAATCTGTGGCCGGGGGTGGGTGCCCCGGCCCCCGACCCCGCCCTGACTGTATGGCCTCGGAGAATCTTCCAGCAGAGAAGAGGAGGAAGAATGGGACGACCACCCCCCCCTCCACTGCCCCAGCAGTGGGCGGGGCCGAACCAGGACGGGGCTGGCCGGGAGGCTCTGCCCAGACACAGAACCAACGAGCTTCCACAGCTGCCCTGGCGACCGCCCCTGGGACTGTGAACATATGGACTGCGGATGTCCCGGGGCAGGGGCGGCTGGGGGGCTTCTGTTTGAGATTGCTTTTTTAATGGAAAAGAAATACTGCGTGCCTGCCCGTGGGAGCGTCAGGAGTTGGCTACGCTGACAGCGCAGATCCCAGAATAGGAAGCAGCTGGGGGTGCACATGGAGAGAAGCAAAGGTCCTGCTGATTTATTTGTTTCTCTTCTCTCACCACGCCGGCCAAAAACACAAACAAGCAAACGTGGGGAGGGCTCCCCGCGTGATGGAGAAACCAACACCGAGGCACGGAGACTCCAGGGCCGGCTTTGCCCCCTTCTGAAGGCGGGGAAGAACTGCCACTGTCGTGACAGCAAGGACCACTGGCTCCTGTGCATCACGCCCGAAGGGGACCACTTGGAATGGCACCATCAGGCAGGGTGGCAGGACTGCAGGGCAGTGGGAGGAGCTCCCGTCCCTGAGCGTCTGGTCTCAATGACGAGGCTCAATGACAGGAGAACGGGCGGCCCCCCAGCTGCACAGAGGCTGCGTCCTGGGGACCACCGCAGATATTTCACACCTTGGCCGGCTGGCAGTCAGTCCATCAGTACCTCCCTTTCCCGCCTAATGCACCGAGTTCCCGGCAGGGAGCCGGGCCCGCGGGGCGGCAGACCCGTGAGGGTCACTGATTTCTGGGATGGTAAGTTGGAAAAAGGGAGGGTGAGGACGGGAACCCTGGTGGGAATGCTGCCCTGGCTCTGGCACTGGAAGGACTTCAGACTGTTTCAAATGATCTGTGAATACAGTTCCCTTTGGATCGGCAGGCAACCAGGCACCGGGAGCGGAGGGCCCCTCCTCAGCCAGCAGGGCCCCTCCCGTGAAACAGCTGCCAGGCGCAGGGACGTGGTTCCAGGCCCGGTCTTAGCAGCCGGGGCTCCGGCCGGCGCCCAGGTCTGAACCTGGGGCTCTGACGGCGAGCACGTGTGCTGGGAGGGGGTCCGAACGCCAGCACCCACCGAGCTCCAGGCCCAAGCAGACGCCTCCTCTTCTGAGGAAACCACCAGAAAATGGCCCTAATGTTTTATGAAGTTATCCTGCTGTAGGCAAGCCGGGGAACTTGGCTCCCTAGAAGAAACACACAGGTTTGAAAAAGATTTGCTACAGAAAATGGAAGTGAGTTGCCGGAAGCACCTCTCCTGCTTTCACAACATAATTCAAGGAAATGGGGCCCGCCGGACAGGGTGCGAGTGGGAGGCTAAGGCACGGGGCTGCAATGACGGGGAGTGAGGAGAGGAGCTGAGTGTGTCTGGAAAGGTCGTGAGAGCTAAAAATAGACCGAAGAATGGACATCAGCGCTGGAAGCTGAGAAAAGATCTGGACTGCAAACGGAAGGTGACAGGCTGCTTTAGGTCAATGTCTCAGACTGGGACACGGGAAGGGGGGGCGGGGAGGGCAAAGAATGTGGGCAGAATCCGCACAGCAACAGAAAATGCTGCTCGGAAGGCCCCCGTGTCAGTGGAGATCCCCAGCCTCTGTCATAGTAAGAGGAAGGCACGTCCAAACCGGGCCATGACACCATTTTCGCACCATGGGGTTGGTATAGATTCCAAGTGAGAGAGCATCCTCTTGGCCAGGTGGGACGTCAGGGGCTTCAGCGACATCTGGGGATGGTGCGTTAACATCTGTCAACGCTACGCATGCACACACCCATCCTAGGACCTTCTCCCACAGAGATGCACAGGCACCAAACGACATAACAAGACTGCACGGGACCGCCAACCTGCCATGGCTGGACATTGGGAACAGCCTCGAGTCCGTTCAGAAAGGGCTGGTTCTGTAAATTATGCTCCCTTAAGAACCGGGAAAATTTCTCTATATTGGTATGGAAAGATTTCCCAGATGGAGTATTAAATATAAAAAGCAAGATGAGAATAACTTATAGTCATGTATGAAAAAAATGGAGAGAAGGAAAAAGAATACACACATATACATTTACGTCTTTGTTGCCAGGGACTGAATTACGCCCCACACCCCCCAATCCATCCCCTCAGGGTGAAGCCCTGCCCCCTCAGTGGGACAGTATTTGGAGAAAGGGACTTTAAGGAGGCAATTAAAGTTAAATGAGATCATAAGGGTGGGGCCCCAAACCTACAGACCTGGCGTCTTTCTAAGATGCGCAGACACCAGGGACGTGCATGCTCGGAGAAAAGGCCACCTGAGGACACGGTGAGGGGACAGCTGTCTACATACCAAGGAGAGGATTTCCATTAAAAGTCACAAACAAGACAAGGATGTCTGTTATGCCGTGTTGTTTACTGTTCTGGATAAGCCAAATCAGCCAAAGCAGTAAGACAGGAATATTAAAAAGGGGCTACAGTGACGGGAAGGAAGACGCGTCGTCATTTGCAAATGATAGCTCCCATTACTATTCTCACTTTGCTATTTGGTGGTTGCCGTGCATCTTTTGTGCATTTTTGCGGTTTAGGTCAATTTTGGAGGACACCAGTCATTTGTTCATAGACGCAGATGCAGGGAGGGGCATAGGGCCACCCTGCGACCTAAGCGGCTCTGAAACTTGTTTGCATGTGAACTGCGGTACTCCTTATGTGGGAACACTTTTAGACAGGGACTTAGGGAGGCCACGTTTACTGAAAGATGATTATTGAGAGTTAAAGGGCGAACGCATAGGAGGCTGGGCTGCGCCACGGCTGAGAGGAAGCCTCGTCTCGACCGCTCGTCTGTGAATCTCCCCCCTTCTAGGGGCTTTCAGAAAGCGAGCCCGAGCCTCCTGGGCGGGGGAGTCGGCTCTAATTAATTCCACAACCTTGGCCTCTCTCAAGGTCGTCTTGCCAAACGAAAGCAAAATGCATGGCAGCAAGCTCTTCCCTCCCACCTAACTCTGGTTCAGTGGGACGAGAGCCGCTTCGACAGTGGCCCACCCTCTGCCAAACCCCATTGCCGGGCGTGCAATGAAGCACCCTCGCCCGGCATCTGCGGCCCCGGAAGGGAGGGCCAGCACCTGCTCCCCGCCACTGTCCTGGCTTCCTGCAGGCTGGCTGGCCAAGTCCTTTGTGGTCCTTCATTTTGTCCCCTGTAGAACAGAGCAGTGACCTGAGGGCCTTGTCCCAGCTGCCGACCCTCAGGAGCTGGCCACGTGGCAGCCGGGCGCTGAGGTGCCCCTCAGCATCACTCTCTCCTGCGCTCCAGCCCCGCCGGATCCTCCTTCCAAGCTGCTGACCGCAAAGACGGCCGACAGGGGTCTCCTCACCCCCATAACCCATTCTGCTCCCAGTGGCCAGAATGAGCTTCCAGAAACCTAAGTCACATCAACTCCTGTTTAAAACCTCCCACTGGCTTCCCTGTGTCTTAGAACCAAGTCCGAACTCCGCACTCTGAACTTTCCACGGGCCCCCAAAGCCCCCCTGATCTGCCCCGGCCCTCCTCTTCAACTTTCTCTCAAGTCACTCGCTCCAGGCCGTCGGCTTTGCTATTCCTTGAGCACGCGACGCTTGCCCCTTCACGTCCCCTTCCCTTTGTCTGGAAGTGCTTTCCCTTGGGCTCTCCGGGACTTGTTTTTTCTCATCCTCAAAGTCTTGGCCCTGCACCTGCCCTGAGTTCTGTACCAATGGCAGACCCCGCCCTTCGCCCCCTTGCCGTCCATGTGAAGTGGGGGTTCACAGGTATCTTCCCTGTCCCTTCCCCTCCCCCAGAAGGTCTCTCCCATGAGAGCAGGGCCTGGGTCTTGGTCACCGCTGTGCCTGGCGCTGAGTAGGAGATGAACTGACATGTTTAATTATTTTAATCGATTAACTAAGAAAGGAACGCACGGCCGAGGACTTAGCTCACATATCGGTGTCAGACCCAAACAGGCGGGCTTACGTTGGAGCTTCAAGTGCAGGCCCCTCGCCCAACCTACTACCCCCTAGAAGGCCCTGGGTGTCATTTTTACCCTGCAGTTTTGTATTTCTTTTTATTGTAAAAACGTCCTCTGAAATTGGATAAGCTCCACGCTCCCCCCAAACTTGCTCTGCCCCTGCCACCAAAGCTTGTAATGGATTAGGGGTCACATGCCTGGCCAGGGAGTAAAAACTGGTCATCATCATCATCATAAAAACAACAAAACCGACAGCGACCGTAACTACAGCAGCCTGAGAGCAAAAATAACGGCAGCCCCGGTGGCAGCTGCTGCGCGGCGAGCTCCGCCCTGGTCCCGGCGCCCGCCTCTTGCGGCGCTACTCGCACCCATTTCCGAGATGGGCAGATGGAGGCTCAGTGGGTCACGGATCCTGCAGAGCAAGCTTGTGTTCATCTGCCGCTTAAACTGGTTCTTGGCCCCGGAGCGGCCCACGTGAGCTGACCTTTAGAAAACGTTTTCTGTCCAGGCCCCCGAATCCTATGTGCTCGGCTGAATTTGGCAACAGCACCCCAGCCCCCTCCATTCGGGGGCCTGCCTGCCTTTTTCTGTTCTGATGACCCCGACTTGACCCTGCAGAGCCGAGTGCAGGCAGGGGTGCGCAGGGAACCCTCTGTAACAGTTACGTTCAGTACAGCCATCCTCACCATTTGTTGTTTCTGTGCCTGGGAAGTCGCCTGATCACTAACATTTATTTCAACCCCCTAGTCAACACTTGGGGCATTTTCTGTGTCATTCGGAAGAGCGAGCTGGGTCACTGGCAGCGCCTGTTCCCGGCAGAGGTCACACAGGGCCACTCACCCTGTCTCAGTGCCTCTCATGCTGCAGACGAGTGTCCTTCCTGCAGTGTCCTCAGTGCCACGTTTTTCGCATTTTGTGCTTTGTGGTGGTGACTTTGTTGTTTGAAGGAGTCCCGAGGGTACTCCTTAGATGCTGTCCAGTGTCCCCGAGCGCAGGAAGGCTCTGATGCGCCTTGCGGACAAAACACACTTGTCAGATAAACCTCATTCACGCGTGAGTGATGGTGCTGTTGGCGGAATTCAAGGTCAGCGAATCAATAATATCTGTTAAACGAGAGTCTTGAAACAGAAGCACACACAGAAGCAGCTTACGCAGCCCTCGGCTGACGGACATGCCGCGAGCGGAGGTGGGCAGGACCCTCGGCCAGCGTCCCTAGGAACGGGGACTCGACCCGTGGGAAGTCAGCGTTTGCGGGGACTTTGTGGAACAGAACTACCACCAATGACAAGAATCAGCTGCATTTCTCGGTGCCCCCGACCGAGTGGAAAGTTCTCTGTGAGCCAGACCACAGTGTTTCTTCCGCCTCCACGTCCCCAAGCTCAGAGCCCGGTTCGCGGAGCCCGTGCACGTTCGGTGCTCGGTGAGCCCCGTTACTGACCACGCAGTGGAGCTCGGCACCCCCCGGATGCCCACGCCCCCCCCCCGCCAGGGAAATGTGCTGGGGTTGAGAACGTGTGGCTGTTTCAGGAATGTCTCCCATCCGCGACCCACCCACCCCCCTGCGGGGCCACCCTCTGTTTCTCGCCCCACAAGAGGTGAGCGGCTGAAGAGCCCCGCAGCGTGCGGGCCCCCGGCTTGTGCTGCCGCGCCCCGCCTCGCTCTCGGCCACGTTTGCTGGTTTATAAGAAGATCCTTAGTGTTCTGAATCAAATTCCCATTATAAAGCGTAGACTCAAGTTTCTTTCCCTTCGTTGGGCTCAGGCCCCTCTTAAAGCCCCCTTCCCCGCTCCCCGCCCCCCGCCCAGCCATCGCTGCTGGTTATGTGGCCGCCTTTTACAGGACTTGTGCTGTGCCCGACGGCGGCTCGCCGTTCTCTCTCTTGTTTGCAGTGGGCTGGTGGGGGCAGGGGCCCAGGGAGGGGGCAGAAGCTGAGGGGAGCCCACGGGGGCCCTGGAATGAAGCCCCTCCCCTTTCCTGGGCCTGGCCTGGCCCCTTGGTCTCTCGCCCACCCAAGGCTGGGGAATGCCAGCGCAGCTCCTCTGGAAGCAGAGGTTAGCCGGCTGCACCCTTTGCCCTCCCCCTTCCCCTGGCAGAGGGTCGGGGGCAACCAGGAGTGGGGTCGGGAGGGGGGTCGTCAGAGGCTGGGGAGCCCTCCGAGGGGTCGAGCTGGGGAAGGAGGAGAAGGGCGAGAGAGCGTGTTCTGGGAGCCAGAGCTTCCGTTTGTCCTTTAGGGAGGGACCTGTGCCGTCTGTGTGTGTGCACATGTGCACGGCTGAGCCCAGGTGTGTGTGGGTGTGCGCACGCTGAGCGTGTCGCCTGGCCTCCCTGGGCTTGGGCTCTGGGAGCGCTGGGGGGCAGGGGTGGGTTGCAGAAAAGAAAATCAGTAACCCAAGAATTTTGTTTGGGTTCTTACGGGGCAGGGACAGAAAAGCAACGTGGACTCCACCTTCCTACTACCAAACAGGCGCGAGGGGGTGTCGCGGCCCAGCCGGGGGGGCTGGGCCGGCGCCTGTGTGCGTTGCGGGCGTCCCGGAAACTCAAGGTTTGAGGAAAGCCAGTAGAGTTCTCCCCTTTCCCGCCTGTGCCCAAGGCTCTGGGCAGCGTGGTGCGGCACGGCCTGCCACGCTTGGGCAAAGGCGGCCCTCGGGGGCGGTTCTCTGCTGCCCGGGCTCAAGTCAGACCCGAATCAGCCTCAGTGGCCGAGCCCACGTTTGCTTGTGTGTTTGCTGATCCAGCCTCAGAATCCGTTGGGGAGATAACCTGAGGGAGGCCAGAGAAACGTGAATAGAGACCGGGTGTGAGATAATATTAGGGATTTATCATTCATCTAGTTACGAGTGGTAAAGGAACTGTAGATATGTGGGGGATGTCCTTACTGCTTGGAAACACACGCCAAAGCGCTGGGAATTGAAGTGCCATATCTGTAATTTACTTTAAAGTGCGTGTGTGGGGGGTGGGGGGAGAGTCAGAGAGACGGAGAGGAGGGGGAAATGGCAGGATCTTAACATGTTAGTGTCCGTTCACATTCTGCACAATGTGTCTCTCCTTCTCCCCAAGCTTCAAAATTGTCAGAGTGACAAAAAACTTTTTAAATGCTTTGGAGGGGAAAAAAACCACTTAAGAATAAATCTAAGATATTGCATAGGGAGTCTTCGGGGGTTTCCTCAAAGGGGACCCTCAAACTCAGAGAAACTTCTGGTGTCCCCGGCGCCAGGCCAGCCGAGAGGCAGGCAGGGAGGAGAGTCACCTGGGGAGGCGGCTTGGGCCCGTGGGGACAGGGGACAGCAGGTGCAGCCTCACCTCCTTGTCTCTCCTGCCTTAACAAGTCCGAAATGTCGGGTGGGTGTGAGCTCGGACACTGTGAGCCTGGACAGCCGACAAAGGCGACGGCCAGCTCTGTATGTCTCCCCTTCCACCGCCGGCTTGCTCTGCCCCCGAGGCTTGGTCCCCCGCAGAAGCTGGACCCCGATGGACTTCAGGGGAAGGAGGAGGCTGCCTCGCACCAGCCTCGACCCGTCTGGGCGTCGCCCTGGCAGAAAACCTGCAGAGAGCCGACCCACGCGCACCAGCACATTCAGCGCCCCCAACCCTGTGATGCCGGTGCCGTCAGCATCCCCCTTTCACAGATGGGGAAACTGAGGCCCAGAGAGAGCATTTGCTGATGCGAAGCCCCCGGACTTCCCCTGAGGGATCTGGGCTGAGGGACCTCTTGCCGCTAACAACTGACCATGGCCATAATAACTACAACAGACGCAGTGCGACAGCCTATGACGGCGGAGACATGGCGGAGACCCGGCGGAGCCTGCACCTCGGTAGCCAGGAATACTTCCATCATTTCTCATGGAACGCGCGTGGCGCCTGACTTAGAATACGGCTTCCTCCCTCGGGCACAGAAACAGCTCCTTCACTGTCGAGGGGTCCAGGAGGAGTTGGCTCTCCAGCTGGTTCGAGAAAAGCCCGCAGCTCCTTTTTATAAAACACACACCCTCCTCCCGCGGAGGTAAACGGGCTCCTCGTTCCGTCGCTGATGCCGCCTCTGTGGTTATTGCTTTTGATCTGATCTTGTGTGTGTTACGGGGCCACGGGCAGGGAGCGCCCCTGGGTGCAGCCCCTCAGGAGGGAACCGCGTCTGCCCTGCAGCCTCGCCGGCACCCGCCGCCGCGCTCCAGCGTCTAACGCATGTTCAGCAAACACGCCGGGACTCAGCTCCCAGCACCTAGCCCAACCCCTTGCGTGCGGCAGGCTCTCCGTAAATATTTGTTGAAGCAACACATGTGCTCGAATGCCTGACACAGAAGAAAGAAGCATCGAGAGTGTTGCGGGCACCACCCTGGAAACACAGCCCACAGATCTGGGACCATCTGTCAGGCTTCTGGAAGGCTCAAGAAAAAAAAAAGCCATCGATTTTCCCAAAATAGCACACACAGGATATCCTGAACGGAGACGAGCCGGGGCGCCGGCCGTTCTTTGGAAGTGGAAAGTGCAGCCCCGCTTGCCTTTTGGGGCTGCCCGCGTGGGTTTCGGCCACTGCCGTGGAGGGTCCCCGGTCCTGGGGCGCCTCCCGTCACTCAGCGATGACTCCTGAGCAGGGGTGGGGGTGCAGGCAAACTGGTGGGCAGTTAACCCCCCTCACGGATTGCAGTGTGGACGTGGATACAATTGTCCCTTAACCACAAAGCAGCCCAGAGGAAGAACAGAGTCTGCCGACCTTGGCGCACTCCGCTCCCGGCTGTCCCCTGCTTGTCCCCTGCTTGTCTCTGCTGGGGACTCAACACATTCGGGAGTGGCATTACAGCCATCAGATGGCCAGGGTTCGAATCCCATGTCCTCCATTGATCAGATGCTTGCCCATCTGCGAGGTCCCCTTTCTGTGCCTCTATTTCCTCCCCTGTACAATGGAGATTAGTATCTGCCTCTTGGGGCTGTTGCGGGGGGCAGATTCAAAGCACTTGAATAGCACCCGCCATGCTCCATGTCTGCTGACCGTCCGCTGTTTCTGTTTCCACGACTGACCTTGTTTGAGTGACTTGCACCTTTCCCCCCCAAGCTGGGTCACGATTGGCTGTCCACCCACTTGTCCGCCCTGAGGGCTGGGAGGGTGCTGACCGCCCATTCGGAGGGGGCCAGGGCTTGAGATTCCTGGGGGCTGCTGTAACAAAGCCCCATGGGCTTGGTGACTTCCAACAACAGAAATGCACCCGTTCGCAGCTCTGGAGGCCAAGGTCAAGGTGGCAGCAGGGATGTGCTCCCTCCAAAGGCTCCAGGGGAGGGCCCTTCCTGCCTCCTGCAGCTGTTAGTGTGTCTGGGGGCTGTGGCTTGTGGCCGCATCACGCCAACCTCTGTGTGTGTCCCTCCGTGTCCCCTCCTCTTCTCACAAGGACATGTTATTGGGTGGAGGGCCCACGCAGATCATCCAGGATGATCATGCCTCTAGATGCTTCATTTAATCACACCTGCAAAGACCCTTTTCCCAAATACGGTCACCATCTGCAGCTTCTCAGGGGATGTGCCTTTTGGGGGAGCTGCCATTCCACCCACGAGAGCCATCGACTTCCAAGTCTGGAATGTCAGTGGGGCCTGTCACCTTCTTTCCATCCCAGGGGATGCCAGTTCAGACCTTCCCGCCTCCTGCCCGAGCCTCTTAGAGCCCTTGTTATCCTACCTCTAGTCTCTTTACCTCCAAATCACCTTCCTAACTGAAAGCTGTATTTCCCAGTGTGGTGGCTTCCCGCCACACATGGCAACTGAGCACCTGCGACGTGTCTTGTGGAAGGGCCATCTGGTTGACCGCTCTCAGGGCTTTTTGCCATATGGGAACAAGAGTGGCGATGTCTGTCTCTCTTCACGCCCCCCTGCCGGCGCCCCCCTGCCGGCACCCCCCGCCAGGGGTCCAGGTCCAGTGTTCTGTTGCCACAATTTGGACACGTTCATGGGGTTTTCTCCTCGAATCGCTTTATCCACATAAACGCACGACACGTGAGCTCCCCACACCCCGCCAGCTGCCCCAGCGCCCCGTCTCTTCCGGGGACGCTGCGGAAGGAGGTCGATAAGGTGCCTACCCTTCCCGAGTCTCAGACAACAGGCCCTTCAGTATCTACCCAGAATAAACCCGGCGGCCGCCTGGGCTTTTCGGGCAGGCGGAGGAGAGAGTGTTCTGTGTGCTGCGTTGGCGGCCGGCTGTGCCAAAGCACAAAGGTCCAATGTCTGTCCCCCGATTCCCCGTCGGGGCCCCTTTCTCAGCACGCCGCAGGCACGGCTCCTGCTTTATTTTCTCAGGTGTCGTGTAAACCCATCGGGCTCCGAGAGGAGGAAGCTGGCCGTCCCGCCTTCAGACAGCGCCGAGCCACCTCCGCACACAGGCCTTTTCATAAGCGCGGGGCGGGGGGGCGGTGGACGCAGCCTTCAGACAGACCAGCCGTCGAATACTTCCAACCTCAAAACATTCAAAAAGTCACTTCTTTATTCTGGGCGAAGGAGGGGCTGAGCTGAGCTTTCAAGACTTGGAGGGCAAGCTGGCGGGTTGCAGTGGTTTATTCTTTCAGGCAGGAGGGACCCGCCGGAGAAGCGGTTGGCAGTGTGGCGGGGCTGAGTGGGGGGCACGAAATCTGGGGCAGGAGGCCGAGGGCCTGGAGGCTGGGCGTGGGACACCAGCGGGAGGGCAAGAGGGCACAAGGGGGACCGTAGGTTCCAGAGTCAGGCAGGTCATCATGCCTTAGACCAGAGGTCAAGGTTCTGAGCGCCTCTCTTCACCCCACTGGTGAAGGAGGGTCCCGTCCCGCTGCCCTAAACAGTACGAGACGCCAGACATGCAACACTGACACTGGGCAGGTGAGGTCGGACAGTTCTGAGTCACGAAGACTCATAGCCAGGGCACAGAGGAAGGGCAGCACATTCCATTCAGGGCCACACGGAGCGGGAGGGGGCTGGGGGGGCCGGAGGCGCACTTGAGCCAGCAGGGAGCCCCTGGTGGATGAACCATCAGGGGCTAACTCGAGGCAGGCTCTGCAGGGACAAGAGGGGGAGGTACCCTGGTCCCCTCGGGGGGCGCAGCAGCTCATAGGGGCGATGCCACAGGCTGGCAGGGAGGCGAGCCCATCAGGCCGAGCCCCAGGTGGCCGGGTGGGGGTCTGGTGAGAGCGGGGGCTGGCACAGCCAGGCCTGAAGGGCTCAAAGGCACCCGGGGCACCCGTTTAGCTCTCGCAACGCAGACAGCAGCCTTTTGTAGTCGAGCGCTGGCCAATACATAGCTTAGACTTTGGGGGCCAAGGGGCAAAATCGAGGGCGTTATGTAAGTTTTTAAATAATAAGAGAGAGAACAAGTTTTCATGTTTTTTATTGATAGGATCTCAAAGTATGATAATGATGGGAGGCAGCGTTTTGCTACACAAGTCTACTAGTGAGAAGAATGGAATTCTTTTGACAGGGGGAAGGAAAGTATGTCGCTGAACTGGAGTTCAAAATTGGGGACCTTTATCATCAAATTGGTGGCGCACGTTCATCTGTAAAACGCATCCTTCGCTCTTGGGCCAAACACAAACGGTCCGTGCGGTGGGCTGGGTTCGGCCTGCAGGCCGTGGTCCGCCGGCCTCTCATTTAGGTAAATCACCCCCTTCGCTGGATGCTGCACGAGGCTGTGGGTGGGGGAGGGAACAGCTTTGTCCTCAAGTGCTCAGGGTCTGCACAGTGGGGGAGACTCCTAAGTAAAGAGCAGGAATAAATCAATATGATCAGTGCTGTTCTGCAGGTACGTTGACAGCATCGATTATGGGCTTCTAATGTCACTTGGGGACGTCGCAGAAGGCTTCTCAGAAGAGGTGGTGTCCAACGAGGGGAAGGCAGGCACCCCAAGACAAAGCAGGGAAGGGTGTCAAGGAAAGGGGCCAGCTTGTGCCCGTGTAAGAACGGGGGGAGGCAGGGCTGACCCGGGTACCTGCTGGCCTTCAGGGGAAACACAGCCCTGTGCGGGAGGGGAAAGGGTGGGGCCGAGACAGCAGGAGGACCCCTTTCGAGGCGCCGCAGCGGCGCACTGGCTCTTGCGCGCAGTCAGTGACCCCCACTAGTGCCCCAGGAAGGGCTCACTCACAGACGTGAGAGCGCTGGGCTGCAGGGGACGGAGCTGAGGGCGGAAGTCCAGGACCAAGGAAGGAAGGAAGGCCCGTCCTGAGGAAGGGGCCGTGGGAATGGGAAACAAGGGTGAGACCAGGAGAGGGTTACCAAATGCCCCCAGTGGTGGAAGGGCTCTCGGGTCTCTAGGGGTCTTTGGAGGGGCAGGTGACAGGCCCATGAAGGAAGGTGCTGAAGCAGGAAAGGGAGCAGGGGGACAGAAGTCTCGGGTGGCCAGGTGGGGAGATACTACAGGCTAAGATTTCAGAGGCGGGGCAGCTCTGAAGACCGACGTGGTCGGGAATGCGGGTGCAGGAAAACGCTGCTGCAGGGAATTGGAAGGGAGGACCCTCGAAGGAGAGGGAGTCGAGGCAGTTCGACATGAGAATTTTAGGCGCGTGGCTCACATCGAGCACAGGGAGCTGAGGTGGTCCCGCACGGGAGGACTGGGCCCCGGGCCGGGCCTGGCATCGCTTGGCTTTCCTGTCATGCTGGGCTGTGTAACAAGCACCCCCAGGCTAGCGGCTAAAAGCAACTTCGTTATTACCCTCACAGTCCTGGGAGTAGCCTGGCGCATGGGGGGCACAGTCCCCCAGGTGTCCACGTGACTCCTTCCTTTGCCCCTTCGCTCAGCTGTCACCCAGCACAGCTCGCTCTGATCGGCCGCTGCCCTTGGCCATGACCCTCTGGTTCCTTTCCTCCTGCCCCATGTTTTCTTGTTTCCGTTGCATTCCGTGAGCTTCCAGTGTTTCGTACAATCTATTTATTAGGTAATTAGCGAAGCTCCCTTCCCTCCCGTAGGCTCTGTGAGAGCGGGGACCTTCGTCCATTTCGTTCACTGATATCCCCACGCATGGCGCCTGGGCAGTGCTCCATAAACACAGGGCGAATGAGGGAATAAATCCCCTTGGGCACCGTCCACCTGTCACCTGATCGGAGAGGCTGTCTGCGGTCATCCCGCGGAAACTCACGGTTCCATCCAAATCCCTTCTATCTCATTGTCCCATTTCATCATCTACCGAGAAGCACTTGCCACTGTCTAGTAATGACCTTGTTTATTGACTTACTGGCTCACCGTCTGTTCCCGTCCTTGGAATGTAAGCACCATAATTCAGGAAACCCCTCTGTCTTGTTCAGGGTCCTGTCCCTTCGACAGTGCCTGGCACGTAGCAGATGCGCGATTCATAGTTTCTGGAATTTTCTACTGAATTCCCTGCACTATCAGCCTGCTTTCCAATAAACCCTGAGTCTGTGTTCTCAGCCACGCCTAACACAGGGCCTGGGACATACAAGCCCTTGGTCAATATTTGCTGAAGGGCGCTCTTTCCGCCCGCCCGCCCGCCTGCCTTAGGTGGGGGCTGGACGGAAGAGTGTCAGAGCCTCTCTTTCAGCACCGTGGTTCTTTTGGATCAAGGGAGTCCAAGGGCAGGAATGCGCGGCGCCCAGGGCCCCGTCCTGCCCAGCCCATCCACAATGTTGCTTTTCACGGCTTCTCGGATGCAGCCGTGCGCTAGCCCTTCGGAGCAGCGGGGCCGGGTCTCCCACAGTGAAGCCTTGTTCTCCCCTCAGTCCTCTGCCTGAACCCTGCTGGTTGGGCAAAGCCCTCCCCAGGCCTGGCTCAGTTCTGTTGCAGGGACTGAAATGGCCGTGTCTACCTCTGGGAAGCGGTGTGTGGCCGGGAGCCGTTGGATTATCACAACTCCCCAGCAGAACACGGCCCCTGTTCTCCTTAAGGTGCCAGGTCTGCTCTGCTCCCCTTGCCCACACCAACTGTACCTGTTACCTGTAGAGCCTGTTATGTACTGCGCCTTCCCCTTTCAGCCTGGAGAAGTCTGACTCAGCTCTTAGAATTCAACTAAGGAGCCACCTCCTCCAGGAAGTTGGCCCTGAATGCCTCCCACCAATCTGCATTAAATGCCTCTTCTCTGAGGTCCCAGGGCTTACACTTGCCTATCTGTTAGCGTCCCACTAAGTTATGCGTCCCCTGGGGGCTCTAGCACCCAGTGCAGTGACCAGCATACAGCGGACATGCAGTGATTGCTTGTGAATGAAAGAATGAAGTAAGGATCGGGTGAGCGAATGAATGGACGAACGATGGTTTCGTAGCAGCCGAACCACCATAGGCCTCTCGCAGCCCCGGTCTGCCCGTTTACCCCGTGAGGGCCGGCCTTGTGCTCTCCCTGGAGTCCTTTTGCCCTGTGGTTTTCAGCCAGGGACCCTGCTAAACAGCCTCCAAAGCACTGGACAGCCCCCGCCACAAGGAATCACCTGGCCCAAAAGTCAGGGGTCCCCAGCCTGAAAAGCCCTCCCGGACATTTTGTGACGTTGTCCTTGCCAATTCCGAGGGCCCCAGGTGAGACTGTTTCATGCAAACAGTATAACAAACCATCCCAAAGGGTCCAGCGCGGGCGTCTGTGTCTCCCTGTGAGCGTCGGGGTCAGCTGGGCAGTTCTGCGGACCGGGCGGGGCTTGGTGGGCCTCTGCGTGTCTGTGGCAGCTGGTGAGTCAGCTGGGGGCCTCTTGTCCGCCAACCGGCTCACGCCATCACTTCAACCACGTCCTGTTGACCAGAACAAGTCACATGGCTGAGCTCGAATCAGAGAGAGAGGGCACAGCCTCTACCTTGGGGAGAGAAGCCGTCAGGTCGCTTTTCCAAGGGGTGTGGGTGGGGAGCGGCGGGGGGCTGGGCCCCCTTTTGCAGTCGCCCTGCTCTCATGGGCCCAGCGCCCTGGATTTGCCCTGACTTCCCCAGTTCTGCTCACAGCCTCAGTGTGACCGAGCCGCCTGGGAAAGTGGCACTTAGCTCCCCGCCAGGCTTTCACGTCCCCATTGCATGATGGACAGTGTGCTTCTGGCCCCCATAGTAGGCTCTGATCCCCTAAACCCACCCTAAGTGAAGAATTTCACCCCAACACACACGTACACACACCCCGCACCTGCTAGACTTCCCACCTGGTAGGCTGGACGTAACCCCTCAAGTCCCTGACCCAGACCCGTCTGCTTTTCTGAATTTCGCCTCCAGTCCACAGCATGGCCACCTGTGCACCCAAGCCAGAAACCGCACAGCTGCCCCGACCTCCCCGGCCTCCTCTCGCCCCCACATCCGGCCGGTACCCAGGCTCTGTCAATATTCCCTCCTGAGCATTTCTCAGACCTCCTTTCCAACGCCGCCCACACTTGGAAACTCTTACTCTCTCGGTCGGATATTGTAATGACCTCTTCATTGTGCCCGCAGCCCTAGCCCCGTCCCCTTCCTCCCTGCCCAGCCCCGGTAAGTCACCCTCAGAAACCCACCCCGATGCTATCGCTGGACAAGAAGTGAAGGCTTTTCCAACAAATAATGTCTGGGTCGCGCCCTGCGTACCACCTCTTCTGTCTGTGGTGTCCCCGGGTGCTTACGTGTGGGATACGAGACCAGAGAAGGAGCTGACATCGACTTTGTCAGCTGAGTCCGCAGCTCCTCCTCCCTTAGAGGGACGGGGATGGGGGGCAGGGGATGACACATTGCAGTGACCTCCTTTACTGCTTCTGCTCTGAGCTTCCCAGGGCTCCCTCTGCCATTTACGGAACAAGGTCCACACCCTGTAGCCCTCTGTGCATGTTACATTGGCTGTATAACGAACCACCCCAGGGGTCGGGATGTAAGGAATTCAAGGGAAGGTAGCTTATCTTTGCTCCATGGTGTCTGGGGCTCCAGCTGGGAAGACTTGAAGGTTGGAGGTGACTTGATGGCTCAGGCCTGAGATAACGCGAAGTCTCACTCACTCACACATCTATGAACTGATGCTGCTTATTGGATGGAAACGCCGCTGAGACAATGAGCTGGAACATGTGTGTGTGTGGCCTCTGCATGTGGCTGCCTGGCTTCCTTTCAGTGTGGCGGTTGGTTTCTAAGAGCAAGTGGCCAAGGAGAACCAAGTGGAAGCTGCGACCTTTTATGACCCAGCCTCAGAAGTAACACAGTAGCACTTCCACCAGTATTAGAATTCCCAATGTTTAGCTGGGCATGTGGCCATCTGAAATGAAGAGTATGCTTCTCAGCCTCCCTTGCAGCTAGGTGTGGCCAAGTGATTACGTTCTAGCCAATACAATTCAAGCAGGAGAATTTTATGTGTAATTTTCATAGAGCGTCTTTGAAGGGACAGGGCACTCGGATATTTGTCCCTTCCTTCTTGCTGGCTGGAAGGAAGAGTTGATGGCTGGGGCTTCAGGTGTCATTTTGAATCTCGAGAGAGAAGCCCAGCACGAAGAATGACAGAGAAACATTTTGAAGGGGTCCTGGGTCCTTGACTTAAAGGGGTGCCTCAGCAATCCTAAATTGCCTAACTGCACATTTCTATCATATGGAATAGAAGTAAAGGTTTACATTATTTAAGCATTGTTACCTGGAATATCTTTCATGTGAAGGTCTTAAAGCATAACTTTGCAAGTTACCAGGGTAAAGGCTCTCCAATTAATCTGAACACTACGACCTGGCTTAGAAGTGTCTGCTTTTTCATTCGCACTTGGCGATGCTGCTTCTGTGGGGGTGGGGGCACCCTCCATTTTCTGGATCTCCTTATCGGGCAGCCAACAGAGCTGCCCTAGAAGGGGGACAGGGTGGGTGCTTGGGGCCCCGAAGAAATCACCTTCTGATTTGCTCTCTTCCCGGGCTGGGGCCAGCACCCCTGCATCCTGAGTGGGAGCTATGCCTTCCTGGGGCCAAACATAGAAATGCCACGTTCTGTGAAGTGGCCCAATGCGGAGCACACGCCGCCTAGTGGCAAGCCCTTCCCTACGCTGGCACCCAAAACCTGCAGACTTCAGTGACGTCCGAAGCCAGGCCAGCCGGCGCCGGCTCAGCTGCGCCAAGTTCACTTGCATCCCCTCCACCCGCACAGCTCCCGCGACCTCTCTCCGATACAGAACCACCCGCAGGTTCGGATCCATACCCCGGTTTGCCCGACGGCCCTGGCGGGACACGGAAAACATGGGGAATCAGTGCTCCCGGTTCATTCAACCTTCTCTTGGGCTTAGAATCCGAATGACCCCCTCGTGTTCTTCCCCTGGCTGCGCCGACCTCCTTATTCTTTTTTATCTTCAAAGGACAGTGAAGGGAGTGAGACCAGCCATGGATGACTCCACAGGATATGAAAGAGCTCTCGGAACAGCGGGTGCTGCACTTAACACTCAGCACCCACTTTTCAACCAAACCATGCACGACGTTGGAAGCGTTTCTTCTTGGCCAAGGACCGAGGACTGGTCTCACCTCCTTTGGGCCATCTCCCACCCACTGCCCACCTACCTCCACCCTGCAAAGAAGGGTCTCAGATGCACAAAGGGCTAGGCTGAAATTTGGGATCCGAGCCTCATTCTCTTGGGTTTTGAATTCCATACTAACCCGTCCACCCAAACGCCAGAAAAACAGGTCCGGTTAAAGAAAAAAAAAAGTGGCTTTGTTCTCCCTCTGAAGCGTTGTGCTTGTTTCAAAGGAAATAAACAATCCCTGTAATGAAAATCAGAGAGATTCATGCAAAACAAGAATTTCACGCCATCAATAACCAGCTCTGGGTGTCATGCCTGTCATTGGGCGTTTCCGTGTTCGTTTGAACCGAAGCCGCGTGCATTTTTAGCAACTTTTAGAGCTTTATTTGGTTTGGTTTGCCATCTCTCTACAGCCTTACACCGCCCTAAGCGCTAACGCGTCCGACCTGGGCAGGCGTTGTTTACACTACCACAGCGGGCATCTTTTGTGACAGTGGCTCTAAATAAAACCTTTTTGATCTTTTGAAGCTGCTGGAACTTAAAGGGACATTTCCACAGTAAGGCTACTTGAAAAGGGAGGCCTTTACATCAGGGAAGCAAGTTCCCGAGAGACTGATTTTCCGACTTTCCTCTTTTTTATCTCGCACGTGGGTGTTCTCACGGAGTTGTGCTGCCACAGCAACCACACGCTACACGGGGACCTTTACACTTAAAGTAAATAAAAGTTTAAAACTTTAGTTCCTCGGTTGCACGGCCACATTCAAGGGCTCATGGCCGCAGGTGGCGAGCAGCTGCCCCGCTGGACACCACAAAGGTACAGTGTGCCCATCACTGCGGAAAGTTCCATGAGCCCAGACTTGGATACAGACCTGCCTCCCATAGCCGTTCTCCCCAGTTATCTAGTGCTAATTGCATTTTACCAGAACCTTCCATTTAGGATGAATTAAAGAACTTACTTACCATGTAAGCGCTAGTTCTTCATGCTGTAGGGGATTTTATGTCATTTCACTGACAGGCAGATCGAGACACAGGAAGCAGGCCTGCCTCCCCGGCGGTCCGGGGTTCCGGCCCGGCGACCACCCAACCTAACCATCCAAACAGCCCTTTGCCCCACCTGGTCGGCAGAACGTGTTACCAACCGACGGATGAATTAAGGGAACTACTGAGCTGTCTGTGAAAGTCAGAGTAAGCTGACGGTGACTGGAAATAACCTTTCAATGGAAACCAAGCAGTTAGAAAATAATGACTCTTACTATGTCAAATTTCGCCAAAAAGTGTCTTTTAAATGTGCTGATTTTGCTGAACATCAAACTCTATCTCATCCCTTTTCCCATTCACGGCTTATTACTGAGATCTTTAGCCGAGGAAGGGGAGCAGATCGACCGTTTGTCCTGGGCTTGGTGGGGGTTTGGCCGTCATACCACTGATGGACCTGGAGGGAGAGGTCAGTGCTCCCCTAGTTCTGGGGTCTGGTTGCGGAGGGACAGTGGGGGGTGGGGCGAGTGGCCCCGGTTCCCATTGGTTTTGAAACAGAGAAAAGAGGAGTGTTGCATTGTCTGGGGCCTGGACTCCGGCCTGGGGAGGCAGCCCGGGCTCGTCTCTCAGCAGCTGTGTGAACGAGCCCATCACTTAGCTCGACTTCCTTACCTGTAAGGTGGGGACACTGCCTGCCGTCTTGTTGAGTTGCTTTGAGGGTAAATGAAGAAACACGCCCACAGCCCTCTGCACGGTGCCCAGCACACGTAGGTCCCCGCCAGCACCGTCTCCAGTAGCCGGGCTTGCGCCAGTCGTGTCGGCATAGCCTTAGGGATGGGGAGAAAATTCAATGACTTCAGTAGGATTTTTGTAGGAGCAACACGTCTCAAGGTTCTGTGAAGGATAGGAAGGATGCGTGTGCGTAACCTTTTAGAAATAAGAATACTAATTCTCTATAAACAAAGAAAGTGTTCGAGCCCAGACGTAGTGCGAGGCTGTGTAAAGTAATGAGATATGTCTTGTTCATCAATTTGGCACCATCTTCTTTGAACCTTGAACTCCCAGATTTGGTGAGGGGGCAGGAAAGGGGCCCCTCCATGCACGGTGAGGACAGAATATAGACATTTATGGACCATTTGGTAAAACACCGAAATTTTGGAATGTTTCTGCTGTTTGATGGTCTGATGCCGCTTCTAGACACGGGTCACAAGGGATGAACGTAGGTGTATGCAGAGATTTCTTTCTAAAAATGTTCCAAACCAGGGAGACAATGCAAGTTGTAGAACAGACTGTGGCTGGTTGTATAAATTAAGGCCCATTTACGTGAGGGACCGGCACTAGGAAACCCTTCGGCTAATAAAACAATAGGGCAAAATGTCCCTGATACTGTAAGAAAGACACCATATTATGCACAACTTGAATCTATCAAAAATTTGTCCTTAGAAACTCTTATAAAGCACTTCCACCTTAAGTAATAATAATTGCAAAATAAATTAATACCAAAGGGTCTTCTTCCCACGTGCGCCCTGACCGTGAAAAACCGGAGACCAGACCGCGTCGCCGGCACACTGAGGCAGAAAGACGTCGTTTCGTGGAGGCGAGCTAAAAATGGTTTTTGAAAATAAAAATGAAATTCGTTTTTACTGGAAAGAACTCTCTTTCCTCGTTTCCTCATGACATGTAACAGTAAGGGGACAAGAAGTCTGTGGAAGGAGAAGCTTTTTTAAGACCCCCCCTCTACCAAAAAAGTCTCTGAACGAAATAAGAGGTGAACTGACACACCCCGTTTGAACCATGAACAACTCTGGAAAATAATTTGGGTAGCTTTTCTTTCATGCCTGTCTGTGTTTTTCAACGTATCATGCCCGCAGATCCCTTTCACCAGCGGAGAAAAACCGACAGCATTTTTTTCTGTTTTTAAAGGACGAAATACTCTATCCATGCAATAGCAAATCCAAACTTTTTGAACAAAAATATGACCCCTTTTAACTCAAACAAGTGTTTTCCTTCAAAGTTAACGACCTTGGATTGTTTCATGCCCATTCCAGCAGCAGCAGGCCATGAATGTGGGCTTTATAAACTCCTTTCCAAGGTGGCCTGTACCTCACGCTCGGTCCTCCCGGGCTAAACCTGCTTTAATAACAACATCATCAACAAGAAAAATGACCACCCGTAGTCACTGAATTACTTTGGGCTGTTTACAAAATCTGAGTCCACCTTCAAAAAGGTTGAAACCTCACTGGGATTGCAGCTTTTTCACAAAGAACGGAGAAAGGGTTTCGAACAGTGCTCTGAAAAATGACGGGGGCCCAGCACCTGTTTCCTTTCTTCCTCTCACCCCTAACCCCTTCGCTGTCTGCGGAGAACATAAGCTTGTAAGAAAATGTCACCGTGTTCACAGGCCCCCTTTTCCAGGAGTCACAGGTTTTTCGTTGTCTTCCCTGCAAAGTTGAAATTTCTCCCTGAAGGTCAAAACTGCTGGAAACTTCTCCGTCGCCACTGACCCTGGCAGGGAATGCCGAGGCTCCAAAAGTTTGCATGCCACTGTTTTCCGCTTCCGCAGTGACCCAACGCAGGTAACATAGCATGATCCCATCTACAGACCTTTGAGTTCGCTACATCTGCAAAGTCACAGGCTCCAGGGACATGGACATTGATGTGTCCTTTGAGAGGCCACCATGCCACCCTGCAACCAACCGGTTTGAGAACTGCCGCTCTCTGGCCTCCCTCCTGTAGTCAGCCCTCCCCCGGCCCCCATGCCCTCTTTTTTTTTTTTTTTTTTTTAGAGACAGACAAGGATGAGGGTGTTACACCCTCATGGGATCAAGAAGCAAGAATTCACCACGAGAAGGGACAGAGAAGCACAAACTGCTTCTTACAGAACAGTCACAGGGATGTAAAATGCAGCATGAGGAAGAGAGTTCATAATCTTCTCACAGCCGTGTCTGGCGCCGGGTGGGTGCGAGATGTGTCAGGATGGCCACTTAGTAAGCTATGTGATGTCTCAGCCCTAGAGGGGACGCCTGAGACTAATAGAACAATGTAGGTGCACCGTACTTGCAAAATTAAAAAACGATTTCAAAATAAAAGAATTCACCCTGGCTGGCGTGGTGCTCAGCGGATTGGGTGTCACCCTGGAAACTGAAAGGTCGCCTGTTCGATTCCCAGTCAGGGCACACGCCTGGGTTGTGGGCCAGGTCCCCCGTTGGGGACATGTGAGAGGCAACCACACTCTGATGTTTCTCTCCCTCCCTTTCTCCCTCCCTTCCCCTCTCTCTAAAAATAAATCCATCAATAATTTTTTTTTTTTAATTCACCCACAGGCAGTTTTGCGCTTTCCCGTGCCCCCGCAAAATAGGTGCGACCCTTTGTCATCTACTATAACTCTGACTTTCTGAAAAATTTTCCGAAACTATTCTTCCTTCTCTTGTCATTTCTGAAGCAGCAGTGGGTGGAGGACTCAGTGGGGCGCCGCCCCCGCCCCCGAGCCTGTCTGTCTCACCCTCGGGAGCTACTTCAGCCCCGTGGCCTCCAGGCAACACCTGAGTGTCTCTTATTAAAGAAAAAAGAGATTATGGCCCAGAAGTTTCTGTAGCTATCAAACAACTCTGTTCATAGAGTGGCTTCAAGGAAAGGAGTCAGAAACATATGGAACGAATTTTTAAAAACATAAACATGGGTTTTAGGAACAGTGGGTTGGAAAGAGAATCTGGGCAATGAGGTTTTGGGTTCTGCTAGAACCCAAAATGTCAGTCAGGATTAGAGCTGACTTTCGGCTGACTCCTTCCCCGGTGTTCCAGGGGGCGGTGGTTCATAACTCGAATTCTGGCATCAGCCTTCTTGGATTTGAATTCCAGTTCTACCCTTTGCCAACCTTGGGGGAATAACGGAGCCTCGCCGGCACCGCTTTCCTCATTTATATCGAGGGGAGATGGATGTGGCCCACCCTGTGTCAGTCAGGACATGCTGGGCTATGCTGCTGTAACAAGCGACCCCCAAAGTCTCATTTGCTTGCAACAAAGGATTATTTCTCACTCTCACTCCGCATTTTTCTGGAAGGCAGCAAATTCCACCCCATTCCATCTTCACATTGGGGCCTGGCCGGTGGAGCTTCGATCTGGAACGTCACCGACCTCCTAACAGGAAAGAGACTGGGAAACAAAGCCACCTCTTAAAGCTTTTACCAGGACGTGAAACAGCCTCTGATGCTCACATTTCATTGGCTGAAATGTGTCACATACCACCCCTGAGTTCAATAAAGTGAGAACATACCATTTTTCCACGGGAAGGCGGGGAGGTAGGGGGCAGAGGGGCACATGCAGCTGGACTGTGACGTGTCCTTCCCTCTGACCTTATACTCTGTTGTTGGGAACCTGTGAGCTAAGGGTGCACGTGCAGTCCTCAGTGACGGTGTACGCAGCCTGGTGCATAATTAGTGCTCAGTGACTGGTGCCACCCTGGGATCATGACATTGCACCGGCCCCGTCCGTCCCCAGGCCAGTGTGCCCTCCATCGCTGCCCCGTGCCCTAGCTGAGGGTTCTGTGTGTCTCCTTCCTCCCCCCGGGTAAGAAAGGGGAGGAGAGGGGGGAAAGGGCCCGCTTGGTGAGCCAGGCAACTTCCTGCAGCTGCGGAGCAGAACGGGGCTCCTGCCAGTTCGGCTTTGGTGGCGGTTGTTTGTAACTAATTCAGGGGCCTCCTGAATGAGGGTGAGCGGGTGGGTGTTCACCTCCCTTCCCATGTCATGCATTTCTTTACAAAACAGGCTCCCCTTTGATTCTTTGAGACCCGACATTCTAGCACGGCATCAACCATACAGTAAATACTTGATGAGGGCTTGTGGGATGGATGGATGGATGGTTGGATGGATGAATGAATGATTCCTAGAATTTTGCTGGTGGTCTTGAACAAGCTGTCTTGAAGGAAAAACAAAAACCAAAAACCTTGGTTTGTACCACTTACCAATTTCTGTGGTGTAAATATTCTCTCCCTGACTGAGTATAAGCCACCAGCAAGGCGTCACTGAATGAGGCACTGGGAAGAGACACAGAGTCACCTCCAGTGAGTTCCTGGAGCCAGATTTGCGCACCGTTGCGTCCCCTCTGCCATACCCTTGCTCTCTACCGAGGAAGAAACAGCTCGCTCCGTCAGAGAGCAAGCCACTCCATTTTGAACTGTTCTCTTAATCACTGAACTCTTATATTAAATAACTGGTGCCTTCCTTGGAGAGGAAGGCTAGAATTAAGGTATGCGGATTGTTTTGCTGTACGACTTCCAACAATTCCTTCACCCTCTCTGGGCTCCAAGGCACGAGAATGATGAGAATGTGAAAGTGGCACAGGTTCAGTGGACCCAGAGGGTGAACGCCGCCCACTGGGTGGCCTGCAGGAGACCCTCTGCGGTCTGACTCCAAGCACGCACACAGCATGGATTAAGGGTGACTGCCCGGCACGGCACTTCCTCTCCTAAGCACACCCATCGTCCTCACCAGCCAGACCAACAAATGTGCTTAGAAATCCTTCCACAAAAATTCGAAAACAGCCCAGCCCGGAGACCGAGCAGCAGGTAACCAAGAAAAACAAAAGAGAAAAACAAAAATCGCCCTTATTCGGGAAAGTTCAGACGTGGGCCAGAGCCCGTTCGTACGATTTGAGGGCAGTGAAAGGAATGGAAAATTTCGCTCGCTCACGTCTTTTTGCGAAAGCCTCCCGTCCCGCCCCAGCACCACCACCATGGGCTCCAGGGGGCCCTGGCCCCTGCTGCAGAGTGAATATGGAAGCCCCAGGCAGCCCCCCCAGCCTCCTCATCTCCAGATACTGCAGATGATGGGGGGATTTCATCCACGGTCTCCACAGGGGCCAGACAGGCCCCTCCAGTCCGTGTCGGATGCTGGCCCTCTGGTCCGTGTCGGATGCTGGTGGGCTTCGGGGCGGGTGGCAAACTCGCTGCCTGGTGAAGTGGGCCTCGTTCTCTCTTGGGGTCTGTCTGAAACCTTGGAAATGAGCACCAGACCCCACCCGGGATGGCTGAGGCTCCCAGTCCCCAGGCAGTGAGCAAATTGTCAAGAGTGGCAGGCGCGTAGTGACTTCTCTTCAAGGGACTCTGTTGTTTAGGTCCCCGTACCCAGCCCCTCTCAGCTGTGGCCCTGGACATGCACCCCGGGGTCGGGGCTCGTTTTGCAGGCTCCTGGATCCCTGCTGCTCTGAGCAGTCATCTGAGACCCTCTCCCTTCTCCCCCTGCCACACCCAGTGCATCCGTAGACCTGGAAAATCCGCCCCCCCCACCCTCTCTCTTCTCTATCTCTCCTGCTACTACCAGAGTAGCAGGTGGACAAGGGACAGGGCTCCTAACTCTACTGTGACGCCCAACAAGGAAATCAGGCTTCTTGCCCACCTCTGTCACACACAGGCAGAGCTACGACTTTTCACAAGAAATCAGCTTTGGACTAACCGGCAAGTGCCAGACATAGGCCCTCGGCATCAAGCCCCTGGGACGTGAAGATGAACCTGCAAATTATTCTTCTCTGCCTGGGAGACGGCCGCAAGCAGAAGCACCCATCCTTAAAGCCACTGTCACTACTCCCCTGGGCAGCAGTGAGAGCCTCCAGATGGGTCTCCCCACTTTCTCTCTGACTCCCACAATCCATTCATTCTCCCACCGACCACTAGTGTCATTGAAATGACATTGATCAGAATAAAAAAGAGGCCAGGTGGCTAGGTGGCCTCTGGGGGGCACAATGACCAGAATGGGAACCCCGACCGGAGGAAACGTGTTCTTCCCTTTTCTTTCTCCTTCTTGGCTCCTCCCTTCAAAGCACTTGGTATGATCAGGAATTCTCTCATTTAATTATTTGTCTTCTGCTCATCGCCTGTGCAGGTTTCAAAACATGGCTGTCTCTTCTTTGACACCTGTTTCCTCTTCCCTTTCCACCCCCTCCCCGGCAGCCCCCTCTGCTGAATAAATGCAGGAGATGCTGTGGGCTAACGCAGGCAGGAGACCAGAACGAAGGCTCTATTCTTTCCACACCTCGCACCCCGCACCTCGGGCTCCGCGCGTGGGTTAGAGCCACAGGTCTCAAGCCTTCCCAAGTTGATAAACCAACGATGCCTCGCGCCATCTCAGCGGCTCTCCAACCTGAGCCTGGCTCGGGACCCCTGGGAGCCCGTGAGCACAGAGTGTGGGCCGTGCCTGAACGTCCGAGTCAGCAGGTCGGGGGTGGGGCCGAAGAACTGGCACTTCTGCCAAGTTCCCAGGAGCGGCTGCTGGGCCTGGGACCACACTCTGAGAACCACTCGTCTGTTTTGTTTTGTTTTTTAATCCTCATCTGAGGATGCGTTTGTTGATTTTACAGAGAGAGGAGGTGGTGGGGGGGTGGGCTCAGGGAGAGAGAAACTTCAACGTGAGAGAGAAGTATTGACTCCTTGCCTCCCATACACGCCCCGACTGGGGCTTGAACCTGCAACTGAGGTATATGCACTGACCTGGGATCGAACCCACAACCTTTTGGTGCACAGGATGATGGTCCAACCCACGGAGCCACCCAGCCAAGGCTGCCCGTGTGCTGTAACTCATGAATGGTGTGCATTCATGACCATTCTTTAATGTCCTCTGCTGAATTTCTTATTTTTATTTTTTCGACATTTTTTTGGCTAAAAGAACAGCAGCCTTGGGAGTCCACATGGGGTTGCTGGGGCTCATTCCTTCCCCGGGAGTGAGAATGTGGACAGGCAGCAGGGTAGGGGCAGTCGGGTGGGATCCGAGTCCCTGGTGTCACAGGGGAAGTGCCAGCCACAGCCCCGCCTCCTTGGTGAGTGATGGCCCACAGGCAGCCTGACGTGGCCTCTTCTTGCAAGGGCTCGTTAGCGGGCATGGCGATGGGGCGCCTCCCCACAAAGCCCCGCCGACACGGGAGCCGGGACCAGACGCGGTTAATTGTGCCGCCGTGTGAAGGAACATAATCTCCTCGCAAAGTGTGCAGGTTACAGGTCACCAGGCTGTCAGAGGGAGCTCCGCGCACTGCCAGCCCCTGCGCGGGCGACTCTTTAATCGAAAGTGGCCTCTGTGCTGCTTTGCCGGGCCCGCTGTTCTCTTTTAGAAGGTCTGTGTCACTCTACGGGGACACAGACGCCACCCAGGAGGACCGTGTTAGGAACAGTGTAGGCTCGTCTCAGCCCACACAGACAGCAGCAAATGTCAGAGAGAATGAGCTCTTCCAGGGGATGTATTTGCTTTCATTTCCAGCCCAAAGCTCGTTGTAGGAAACGGAACTTGAGCCCTGGCCAGGTGGCTCTGTTGGGGAGTGCGTCATCTGGCTACACCAAGGTCGTGGGTTCGATTCCTGCCACAGTACCTGCAGGAGCTATCCAATGAGTGCGTAAATGAGTGGAGCAACAGGTCGACCTCTCTCTTTTTCTCTCTCTCAAATCAACCAATAAAAAAAATTTTTTTAATGAAATTCATGTTCATTTTGCTTGAGGTGTGTTTGAACTTATGCCTTCAGTCTCAGGGAGCTTGGCTTACACCTCGGGTGAGTTAAGCCTTTATCCGCAGCTCCCCGCTTCTCTCCCAGACTTTATTTTTCTGCTCAGACGTGATCTCCTTAAAGGGTCTCTCTTTACGCCTCTCACCGTAGTCACCACCCATCACGCGCCCCCATCCCCACATGAGCGTCACCTGCCAGCAGCTGCCAGTCCCTGATGGTGTCATGTTTGCCCATTACCTGTCTTGTCCCCTGGAACGTCGGCTCCGTGATGGCGGCGGGGACATCAGTGTATCCTCTCCTGTGTTCCCAGGACCTGGAACACACACCTGGCACAAAATAGAAGTTAATGAGTGTTTATCGAATGAAAGAATGCCCAGTCGGTGTTTGTTTCCTCATTTGGACATTCCGCACACAGAAGGACCCCTGCTGGCTCACGCCGTGGCAAGGCCGCGTGGGGTGACTAACTTGTCCCAGCTTGCAGGGACTTTCCGGGGCTCAGCCGTGAAAGCGCAGTGCCCTGGGTCACCTAGGGCTATGGCTTCATTAGCCCGGTCACCCCCGCTGTCAGTCATAGCAGCCAGCCCCTGCGAGTCCAGACGGAGTGTCCAGGCTACTCTAGCACGACATAAGTCACTTCTGTCACGTCCTTTACTCCCCGCGGTTGCCCCGTTTGGCAGACGTGGAAACCGAGGCACAAAGAGTCAGGGAGCGGGGGGAGATTTTGAGCCCACAAACTTCAGCCCCCCGCCCAGTCCAGGTGGTGCACCCCGCCGTCAGCCTGCCTCCTGATCGGGCCCAGAAAACACCCACCCCCCCAGCCACAGTGCTGGAACCCCACCCCCCACCCCTGCTGGCTGGAGAGAGGGCCCCAAACAAACCAGTCTGTGAGCTCAGAGTCCCCAAGTTCCCTGCGGCTGCCAGGGCTCCGGCTGTCTGTGACCTCATGCTTATTCCGCTTTCATCACCCCGGCTCCAGATGGAGCACGAAATATATGTCTGTGTAAACGAACAACTGGATACAGTGGGTAGGGGCAGGGCCTGCGGCCCCGGCCGTAAATAACCCTGCGCAACGGGGTGCTCGCGAGTCGGGGGGGACGCCTCGGGTAGACCAAACACGGGCTGTGAGTGCCAGGGAGGGATTTTACGAGCTGAGAATGAACCTGTCCTCCCCTGGCCTGGGACGGCTGCTGCTCCCATCAGGACGGGCACGTGGCAGGGCGCCACCCCCGGGAACTCACCCGGCACACCGGGGTGGCCTCTGCAGGGAGACGGCAGCTTCCCGGGGCCAGGAGCCTGGGACATGGACAGAGCAGGGGACCGAGGCCTTCTCTGGATGAACTCCGAGACACATCCGCCATGCTGCTCGTCTTCTTCGGGGTCCCGGCGATGTGCGGGTTTTACCTGCCCCCAAAATTGAAAATCAAGACCAAACAAGCACACAAGAAAATCTTCTCTATGCATCCTTTAACCGCCCCCCGCCCACACGAAGGAAGCAGCCTGGCCCTCCCCCGAACCTTCCACGTACAGTGATGTTTGCTAATCACAGCCTCCAGTGTACACCGGCCTGGCGGCCGCCACGAAGGGGCCAAGTGTGGGCGAGGACGTGGAGCACCTGGTGCGCTCGCGAGGCAGGCGGGATGTCAGATGGTCCTTGTCACTTTGGGAAACACTGTGTCCATTTCTGAAAATGTTCACCATCCACCCTCCCCGGGACCCCGCCGTTCTAGAAACATGCCCGTGTGTTTGCCAAAAATCACGTGCCAGAGCCTCCGTAGCAGGGCCCTTTGAAGCAGCCAGAAACTTGGGGCTGAGCCAAAGATCCGTCAGCAGGTACCCAGTGCAAATGCGGGCGCCTGCGGGGTGCAGGGCGCCGGGCGACGAGGACCGGCGGAGACCTGCGCCCCCCACACGACTGATCGTGGACACGGCCTTGAGCATGGCAGCCAAGCGCGTACGCGGCGCCGTTCCACTGACGCCAAGTTGAGAAGCCGGCGGTGACCCTGCAGATCAGGAGTTGTGTGGTGGTCACACTGGGCAGGGAGGTCACCTGGGGGAGGTGCGGGTTTTTCCTCCGGGTGCTGCCTGGGGGGGCGTTCGCTTTATGCGAATTCAGCACCGTACGCGTCGGATTTGTGCGCATTCCTGTGTGTGCTATGCTCCCAGTTTTAAAATCAATTAGACTGTAAAGAGACACAGAGCTCCGTGGTGGCCCAGGGCTGCCCCGCCACGCGATGTAAGCGATGTCCTTTCTGCCCGCCTCCGGTTACGGATGTGATAGCCGGTCGTCGGCTTTGCCTTGGGCCTCGGGGGAAAGGTTGCTTTGTCTCCGTGTGAAATCTGGCATCAGATCTGCCGAGCACTGGCACGTCGGAGAGGCCTGAAAGGGGCCCGTGTCTCTCCTGTGTCTCGGATGTCCCGAGGTTGGACAACGGCGACTGTCGGCTGCCCAGAGCGGGCTCGCTTGTCCTGAAAGTTGCCTCACGGCCCTGGTCATGTCCTAGCAGGAGCCCCGGCTGCCCACGTCCCCTGCCCCAGCCCCGGGGTGGCCAGCCCCAATGTGTCTCCAGGGTCAGGAACAAAGACATTTTTAGGACAGCAACTGAGAAACATTTTGGCAGCTTCCTGGGGTCTACTCAAGCCTGTCACTTACCTCGGGGTCCAGCTGGAAGGTATTTGCAGCCCATGAAATTGACATGAGGCATCTAATTACCAATGTTATCTTGGACTGAAGTTCTATTTCGGGGACACCTGAGACTCAGGTAGCTACCAGGTCCCATGTGTCCCTCCAGCCAGTGTGGGGAGCATGTGGCAGGGTGTTACCTGGATGGCGAACAGGGCCAGGGAGCTCCGAGGGCACACGCATTAGCCCAAGAAGCTGCCCCATGGGGCTGGCCATGTCTGAGGTGTGGGGGAGCTCCCTGTGGTCCTGAGCTGGGAGCAGTGCCAGCGTGGTCTGTCTGAGCTCAGATCCAAAGGCTGAGTAGAAGTTAGCAGGCGAGGAAGGAAAGAAAAGTCATCCCCAGAAGAGAGAGGGGCATGTGCAAAGGCCCTGGGGCAGAAGGAAGCGGGAAAGAAGGCCCGGCGGCCAGGGCACAGAGGGCAACTGGAGTGCAAACAGGTGGGCAGGGTCCACACCCCACAGGGCCTCACAGCACGTTGAAGACGTTTGCTGTCCCCAAAAGGCACCAGGAAATTATTGAAAAATGTTACTGAACATAGAGCTGGGGTGGGAACAGTGTTGATAGGATCTGATCTGCGTCTAGAGAGATCATGCTGCTGAAATTCCCACTCCCTGCAAAGCTTCCCTGGGGCAGAGGGAAGACTGAGACATGCCTGCCTCTCAGGAAGCTCTTGATCCAGGGGAAGAAATGGAAATGTGCCACGTGAGGGAACATGCGACCAGGCCAATGAGCCCCCTAGAGAGCAGTGTCCACCGGAAATAACGTGGGAACCACAATGCATTTGTGCTCAGTTTAAATTTCCCAGTAGCCACATTTTTTTTTAAAGTAAAAAGAAACAGATGAAATTGATTTTAATACATATTTTATTGAACCCAATATATTTAACGCATTTTCACTTCAACATGTCGTCAATGTAGAATGTGATTCATGAGACGTTTCCCATTTTTCTTGCACTACAGCGTTGGAATCTGTGTGTATTTTACCTTTCCCACCCATCTCCATTTGGACCGGCCACGTTCCAAGAGCTCAGTCACCACGTGAGGTCCGCGGCTGCCGGATCGCTCCACGCGGGGCTGAATGACGGGTGCTAGAGACTGTGGCTTGGCCTGAACCTTTCAGGCAGAGACGGTGTGAAAGGCAGGAAGCACGTCCCCACGTGGGCGTGGCACAGAGCGATTCCGAAACGAGGGAACCCAAGGCAGGCCGTCCGGGCAGGAGTGGTCATGGCCGTGTGGTTTGCCGCAACAGAATGAGAAACAGCCTCCGCGTCCGTCGACAGAGGGAGGGTGGCCCCGTGCGATAGGTTAACGCAAAGGAAGACTGGACGGCACGCCCACGAGGGTGGCTAGAATGGAAAAGGTGGAGAATAACAAGTGTTGGCGAGGACGTGGAGCAGTTGGAGCACCGTGCACCGCTGGCAGGGACGGGGATGGTGCAGCCGCTGGGGAAAGTCCCCTGCAGGCCCTGGTGGTTAAACGTGGAGGCGCCATGTGACCCAGAGGCTCTGCCCCCGGGTAGGTGCCCGGGAGAGCCGACAGCAGGGGCTCTCACAAAAATGTGCGTGAATGTTCACAGCGGCACTGTCGACAACAGACCAAAGGTGGGCACGACCCAAGTGCCCATCATCAGATGAAGCACAAACAAAACGTGGTCAGTTTACCCAGTGGACCGTGACTCAGCCATGAAAGGGGACGAAGCTCTGACACCTGCTACAACGTGGACAGACCATGAGGACATGATGCCGAATGAGAGACGCCAGACCCCAAAGGCCACATAGTGTGCGATTCCATTGACAGGAAACATCCAGAACAGGCAAGCCCAGAGGGACAGAGAGCAGACAGTGGTGGCCAGGGGGCAGGGAGAAGGGAGGACTGGGGAGCGACTGCTTCATGGGGTGACGGGAAAGTTCTGGAACCAGACAGAGGTGATGAAAGCCCAACACTTGCGAATGTACTAAATGGCACTCAGAGTGAGTAACATGCTGCGCATCTTTTACCACAAGAACGTAAATACGTCGTTGTCTAAGGCCAAACAAAGGAGTGGCGGAATATGAGAGCCACCGCTCACAGAATATGCATGTGTTTCAGGAAGAAAACCGAGCTGCAGACAGCACGTGGCGGGGGCTGAGGGTGGCACATACCCGTGTCCCCCCTGCCCTGCACCTCAGTGCTCAGCACGGCCCCCCGCAGGCCACCGCGCCCCGCCTCGGACCCCGGCCGCCCCTCCCGCAGGAGTGACCTTCCTGCGTGAGGCATGGGAATGGGCAGTAGTCCAGTGGCTGGGCCCTGGCGGGATGACCCCGAGTTGGCCAGTGAGCCCCGGGGCATGGAGCCCACCCGCCCGCGTTGACCCTCGCCACACGCCTTCCTGGCTACACCTCCCGCTCTTGCCTTCCCCTCACGGGCTCACCTCCCACCTGCCCCCCGAGCAGTGAACCTCTTAGGATCTGGACCCCAAACTTAGAAAACACCCACGGTGTTATCGCACACAAATAAGGTTTGAAACCGCGCGGGGCAACCCGAGGGGAGTCCCTGGGGAAACACACAGGGGTCGGCTGCTGGAGGCACCGCGAGGCGAGCACCAAGTTCAGGGTCATGGGCCTGAGGAGCTGGGGGCGTGGGGGTGCCCCCGAGAAGGACACCCGGGGGCACCGGTGATCTGAAACGTGTTACTGTTACACGTGGTGTCAGTGCCAAGGGTTTGTTATGTATATTTCTTGAATGTCTGGGATGGTTTGTCACTGTTTTGAACAAAAGCAGGAGGGAAGTACACTTTTGTGGCCAAGGAGCTGATAGGGCGGCACTTGGGGGGACACTGGATGCCTTACAGCAGGGGCAGACCAGGTGGCACCGCTCCTTCATGTCACTCTGCTTGTGATCCGCGGACCCAAGGCAGCAGGGGCGCCCAGGACAGGGGGACCACCGTCCCAGCCGAATAAGATGATGCTGGTGGGAGCCGGGATGGGGAAGGAAATGGCCGTGGCAGACCTGCCAGCCCTAGTAACTTGGAGACCAGGTCCAAGTGCGGAGTTGGGGCTGCAAGTCTGAGCGTCGGGGTGAGCGAGGGGCCTCTGGCTGGAGCGCGGGCCCCCAGAAGGTGTTATTTGCTGGAGTCAGCCCGGGAGGCAGTGGAGGGGTCTGTGCGGGCAGACACATCATTTGTACTGATTTGGGAGACAGGCTGAGACGGAGCCTCCCGACCTCAGCACGCTGGGTTTCCAGGCAACAACGGGCTCTGTGTCCTCCCCGGAGCTCCGAGCCCCACGCAGGCGGCCAGCCGCCGCCTGCCATAGCCACGTGACCGCCGAGAGGAAAGGGGGGCCTTGGCTGGGGCCTCACCTACCCCTCTGAAAGCCGTTCTGTTCTAGGGCCGGCCGCGTCCTCTGGGAGATCGGAGGGTGCCCCGTGTCTCCTCCCTGGTGGATCGTGTTAATGGCCCCAATTCTTATCTCTCTCGGTAGCCACACCCTGTGCTTTGTAACCAGGGCACCGAAAACACACAGGAGGTAAGAAGAGTCCTTTCAATAACTGGTGCTGGGAGCACTGGGCATCCAGACGCAAAAGAATGGAATCAGGCCCGTATCTCATAGCACATACGAAAGTCAACTCAAAATGGATTAAGGACTTAAACATAAGACGTGACACCACAAAAGCCCTGAGCCAAGGATTTGAGGGCATGGACCATCGCGGGAGGCGAACCCAGGGAGAAGCCGGAGGGCGGGGGCGACCGTGAGACGGGGAGCGGGGGGGAGGGAAGGGTGCATTTGGGGCAGGTGACTGCTCAGCAGCCCGCTAAGGAGCCTGGAAGACAGGATGGTCCGCACCTCAGAGCCAAGCCCCCGGGCCACACCTGCTGCACCGCCCCGGAAAGGGCATGAGCTCCTGGGCACGTCCAGGCCCGCGACTCCCCGTGCATCAGCATCGGCCCCTAGGGTCCCTGCAGGACGACTGTGGGAAGGTGAGGGGCCTCCTGGAGTCTCACTGTTCTCACGGCCCCGTCACATCTTCAGTCCTGATTCAAGGCGCCCACGGGCCCTGAGGGAGCCACAGCATGGCCCCTAGGCCCGGCGCCGGCGCGGTGCCAGCCTCCACCTCCGCCCACCTGCCTGTGCAGCCGGCGCAAGCGCAGCGTTGTTTGTTCTCCGAACTGCGTGTTCCGCTCGCTGACCGTGATTGCGCCTGGTGGTTTGAGCTCACGCGCCTGGCCCTCCGCTGGCCGGGCCGGGGCGGCTGGCCACTGTGGTTTACAGCCTCTGCTAGGACGGAGCTCGAGTGCCGGGGCTGCCTGCCGGCCCCGCGCCCCCGGGATCGGCTGGGTGCCCAGGGCCCAGACGTTACGGCCTCTGCTGTTCTGTGATCGCCCTGCGGGGCCTGAAGGTGAATGGAGGCCTGCGGTCACGTGGCCAGTTGGGGCGGGGCTGGGTCCCGGTCTTCAAGGTGCCAGGGTGGGCCGGTGCCCTGGGGCAGCCTGCGAGCCAGGCTCTGCCCAGCGGGGCCTGTGGCCCAGCCCAGTAGGAGGGTTTATTTGCTTCCCTTCCACGGGCCCAGGGAGGGCAGAGCCTGCCCAGCCACC
>PVJD01011870.1:0-43238 GCA_004026545.1 Mormoops blainvillei | reverse complement strand
TGTCTGGTACTTGGTGCTTTTGTAAGTTGACAACAGCTTATTGTGCAGGCAAGTGAGCTGCATCTGCATGCAGGGTGCAAACGAAGGACTCCCCGAAATGCTTTGTTCGCTTTGTTCTTGGTCCCTACCTTGAGGGCTACTTTCGAAGCAGCCCAACCTTAAAGCCAAGCATTTGAAGAGTATTTATAATGCTACCTCTGGGGCTGGGCTTAATGGTTGGCCAGTCTGAAAAGAGACTTTACTTAACTGAAGTTAAAAAATGGCTTGGGTCGAGGACTACAGCCGTTTCTGTGGATATTAATGGGATTTCTAATAGTTCACGTGGTTCATGCAATTATGCATTTTATGACTATATATTTTTAAAAATCTATTATTTGAGCACTTTTATGTATACCATATTTTTGCTATCATAGACAAATGTATTATTAACGAGCTCTAGATAAAATTTTAAAAACGGCTTGGGGCAGGCCTATGCTGGGAGTGGCCACAGTGTAAACCAGGAAGGTCCTTGAGAACCTGAATAGGACTGTCCCAAGGCCTAAGCCTGTTTTGTCACCTGCTAAATGGAGCCAGTGATGCCTAGTCAGCTTCCCTCTAAGCAATCCTACGCTCCAGCAGCGACCACCATAGTGTAAAGTGCAACACATGAGAGATGTCAAAGTACTTTTTAAAAAATAGTAAAAGGCTATAGAAATGCAAGGTGGCAGTATTACTCAGACGCTTTGGCCCGGGCTGTCTGCCCTCTGTAAGCCCATCCCCACTGACAAGGCCAGGACCCTATGAGAAGCCATTGGCACCTACCATCAGCCAGATCCTACACTGGGACAGCTCGGTCATCAGACACAGTGCCTTTGGAGTCTTATTTTTGACGTTATCTGTGTGTTAGGATTTTGAAAAATTGCTATACTTAAAGGAATTCACTTTCTTAATAATGCCAAGTCCTTCATCTGAATTTCTCCCTCAGTCTCTCAATTTTTTGACCTCTCTCTCTCTCTCTCTGTATTTTTAATACCAAGGCTAAACATGTTCCTGGCTTGAGCAGAGGAACGTACAAAGTGCAGATGGCCTCATGTGGCTTCTTCCACAGCTGGTTCTGTTCATGGCAGCCACTATTCAGGGTAATTGTGGGCAGCTGGTGGAAATAGTCTTCAGTGTCCCAGCTCCTGTCTCATGAATCAAGCAATATCTTCTCTGCAGCTCAAGATGTAGCTGAGCCCCAGTGAGTAGAGGTCAGCGGCAGGAGGAGTGTCTGCCTGTTCTCCTGGGAATTAATCAGAGAGCTGCCTGGTCGTGGCTTGCCCGTGAGCATGTGACCTTGGGCACTCCCTTCACTTATCTGGGGCCCAGCTTCCTCGTCCATAAGGTAAGAATATTAACTCCTACTTTGTCTCCCTTTTGTGAGCTGGATATAAAAAGGATTTGGAAAACTGTAGAACCAGGTGCCAAAATAGTGGTTGCCATTTCTGGCATTGCCTATGCAGCTTGGGTTCTTCATGAGAAGCCTCAATCTTCAAATTGACAAACAATCACTGCCCTTACGCGAAGTCTGAGATCACGTGCTCAGTGCCGGAGGGAATGCGCAGGTGACCAGCGGTGCGCTACAGCCAGCTTGCACCGGCTCTTCAGCGCCAATTGGACTCACATCTTCCCAACTCCACGGTCAGTGACATCACATTGACAGATGAAACTGGCAACGGTGAAAGGAATTTCTGCCGTGGAGATCAGCAACCACGGCAAACCCAGGCCTCTTTGTTTTGCAGAGATCCAGATCTGTTTCAGTCAGGAAGGAGCTGCCAGTCTGGCAGTGCTGTGTGTATGTACACAGACATTCATTCTCTGCAGAAGGGGTATGGTGGGCTAACAGGCACATAACTACAGCAGACAAAAGTACTAGGTTGAACCACATGATATTGCTGCTTGTACCAGTCAAAATTAGTGGAATATTGGCGATTTCATATGGTTCAATGTAATAGAATGTCATCTATAGCAGAGGAGAGTACCTAGAATAAAAGAAGCTTTCCCAAAACCACTCAGATGACTGAGGCTGAGCTGGAGTTAAGCCCCAGAACTGCCACTGGGGTTCCTTGCTGCTTAACCTTGAGGGCTTCATCACCTCTTTATTTTTTTCATTGTTTTATTTATTTTTAGAGGGGGTAAGGAAGGAGGAGAGGGAGAGAAACATCAATGTGTGAAGGATGACCTGAAACCCAGGCATGTGCCCTGACTGGGAATCAAACCAGTAACCCTTATGTCTGCAGGCTGGTGTTCAATCCACTGGGTCACACCAGCCAGGGCTTCATCACCTCTTCATTGTCCTCTGATTCCTTGCCAACATGGACAAGTCTGTGATGTGAGAACCTCAGTACTAATGGGGTAAGATAACCACAGGTCCTTTGTGTCATTGTGTCCTTTAAGTTAAAGGTTAGAATTCAGGCCATATCCTTATGCCACAACCTCTTTGGCCTAACACACGCTTTCTCTCTCCTTTACTCTCCTTCTCCTTCTCTCTACCCTGCTCTCACCACTCTGCCTGTATCTTGCATTTTAAGAGTGCCAGAAATTAGAGCATGTCCAGAGGGAAGCGAAAGAAAATGATTATAACAGTTGGAAATAGGATCTATGAGGAAAGGTGAAAGGAATTTTGTCTTGAGAAAAGAAATTTGCCTGTCAACAGAATAATAGTCTTCATGTCTCAAAAGACTGATGTACAGATGATGCTATACTGCTTTTTTCCATTTTCTGAAGCCAGAAGTCAACATTTCATATAATGGCATTACCAGCCAACTAGGCTCCTGAATGTCTTTAACCTTTGGCAGTTTAAATATTATGTGTCTTGGTGTGGACCTCCTTGTGTTCATCTCATTTGGGATGCCATGCACTTCCTTGACGTGTATGTCTATTTCCTTCACCGGGTTAAGGAAGTTTTCTGTCATTATTTTTCAAACAGGTTTTCAATTCCTTACCCTCTCTCTTCTCCTTCCGGCACCCTCATGTGAATGCTAGTGTGCTTGAAGTTGTCCCAGAGGCTCCTTACACTGTCCTCACCTTTTTGGATTCTTTTATCTTTATGCCATTCTGATTGAGTGTTTTCTGCTTCCTTATCTTTAAAATTGATCATTTGATCCTCTGCTTTATCTGCTCTGTTGTTGATTCATGTAATGTAGTCCTTACTTCAGTTCTTATAGTCCTTATTTCTCGCTGGTTCTTTTTTTATGTTTTCTATCTCTATTTTTATGTTTTCTATCCTTTTTTTAAAAGATTTTATTTATTTACTTTTAGAGAGGGACAAAGGGAGGAAATCAAACTAGCGACCTTTTGGTTACAGGCCGGTGCTCAATCCACTGAGCCACACCAGCCAGGGCTGTTTTCTAGTTCTTTGACGAAGTTCTCACTGAGTTCGTCTACTCTTCCCTTATTTTTATTGAGCATCCTTATAATCAGTGTTTCGAACTCTGCATCTGATAGATTGCTTTTTTCCATTTTGTTTAGTTCTTTTTCTGGAGTTTTAATCTGTTCTTTCATTTGGGCCATGTTTCTCTGTCTCCTCATTTTGGCAGCCTCCCTGTGTTTGTTTCTGTGTATTAGGTAGAGCTGCTTTGACTCCGTGTCTTGGTAGCGTGGCCTAGTGTAGTTGGTGTCCTGTAAGGTCTAGTGGCACAGCCTCCGCTGTTACCCGAGCCGGGTACTCCAGGTGTGCCCTTCAGGTGGGCTGTGTGCACCCTCCTCTTGTAGTTGAGCCTCAATTGTTGATCTGAATAACACTGCAAACACTGAAAACATTTGAATCATGGCCCACAGAGGCAAGTTGGAATTTGTGGCCTTAATCTAATGCAGATTAAGATTAGATTGCCTCATAAAATTTTTTAAAATCAGAATTTACCATACAAGCTAATGAAGACGCACACTTTCATATCATGATCTTGAAAATGTTCAGATGTAATCCAAATTCACCTGACATAAGAAACATATAAACCTCATAAGTCATTAAAAAAAGAAAATCAAGAGATGCCAGTACTCAGATGACATGGATGTTGGAATTACCAAAACATTTGAAACAATGCCCTTGCCAATGTGGCTCAGTCAGTTGGACGTTGTCCCACAAAGTGAAAGGTCGCCAGCTTGATCCCCAGTCAGGGCACATGCCTAGGTTGTAGGTTCAGTCCCTGGTCAGAGCCCCTACGAAAGGCAACCAATTGATGTTATTCTCGCACATCGAGGTTTCTCTCCCTCTCTTTCCCCTCTCTCTGAAAATAAATAAAATCTTTTTTTTTTTAAGTTTGAAACAACTTTTACAACTATACTGCAAGAAATAAGGACAAAGGCTCCTAAAAATCAATGGAAAGATGCAAAATTTCAGCGGGAAAATGCATCATATAAAAAAGAACCAAATAGAAATTTCACTCATTCCACGTGGAGTGCCTGTCTGTTCACCCACACCTGGCTAAGGGTCATCCTTCAGCACTTGGCTGAGACAACACTTCCTGTAGAACGCCTCGCCTAACCCTCTTTCACGGTCCTTGGCTCTGCCTCCTTCGTGCCTCCACAGCAACTGTGCTCACTTCTGTAACTCCACTGTATGTCAACTATCTTGGGGTCTGCTTTGCCCCAAAGACTGCAGCGTTCTCTGTGTACAGCGGACTACGCGGAGACCCTTAAACAAGCAAGCGTTTCCGCGGTCAGCTGTGATGCACTCTCTCTCCCTTGCACTCCCCGGCCCCTGGCTCTCAGCCACGTGTGCGAGGTTGGGGTTGGAGAAACAGGGTTTTCAGACCCAAATCCCTGATGCCCAGAAAGGTGCTAAAAGGTGGATGGATGAATTTGAAAATAACAGCATGACTTGCATCTCTTCTGAGCGGAAATGCTTCTGATAACCTTTTTTTTTTCTGTGGCCAAGCAGCTGGACAGCAAACTCTAGGGCCCTGAGAGGCATGGAAAGAGTTTTCCAGCTGTTCCTTAATGTGATGCAGGGCTTTCTATTTTGCATTCTTGGGTGTTTGGTTGCTGTGGATTTTTCAGTGTTGCTTTTCTCATGAGGCCTATGCATCCGCCGCAACGTATAGTTTTATGTGCACATATTCCGGCTACATTGGTGATCGTGAGGTGCCAGATATCGGCCAGGATGCAATGTTCACGGGTATCCCTCGGCTCAGTAGGGAAGATGGAATTGCTGCATGTCACTCACCAAGGGCAGGAGATCAGCCTTTTGCAGAAAGACAAATGAGATTCTCTCTCTCTTCCCCACCCCCCCGACCCCGACATGCACACACACACATGTACACACATGCATGCACATCCTAGCACACTCACCCCAGAGAAAAAGAGCAGAATAATTCATAAGATTACAGACTATGGTCCTAGCTTTGTAATTTGCTAACTTTTGGAATTCTCTCTCTCTCTCTCTCTTTCTTTTTTTTCAGGAAGGGAAGCTTCCCTATCTGAACTATGGAAGGGATTAGACAAGGTGGTTTCTAAGGCCCTTGTGAGACCTTGAGGGACTGCTTCTTCCTAAAGTAATGAAATGAGGAGGTGGGAATAATCAGGGGAAATCTTCAGACGCAGGTATGTGGCGGAGCTGTATATCTGTATTTTAAAAGGTCCCCTAAATAGCCCGATGAAGCTAGCTAATGTGAAATCAGGCCACACTGGGGTAAAAATTTCCTTCCTGCCTTCCTTTCTTCTCTTGAGCATGCCCATCTTTGCCTAATCCGTCATCTTCAACACAGTCATACGTCCCCAGAAAATTCGCTGGGCCTATGATCCAGTGGAGGGTCCAGGAACAGCGGTCTGGATTTCTCTGCCTCTTGGGAAAGCGCCAGCAAGATTACTCTCCTCTGCGTGCCTTCTGCCTAGATATCAATGAACCTAAATCTGCTTTCTCCAGTTCCCTAAGGCCCAGGACTCACCATGTCCACCTGGCTTCCTACAGATCCTGTAATTTAACGTGTCTAGAACAGAACGCAGGATTCTTCCCGTCAGCACCCCCCTCCCAACTAGACCACGCCCTCCTCTCCTACTCTTCATGTCTCGCTAAGTGGCACCACCATTACCCCGGAATTATTGGTTTCGTTTTCATCTGTGATTGAGAGATTTCATGTCAAAATCTGATTTCCCCCATTCCTATGTGACATTTGTTGCCTGGAAACCGAGCATCGGCCACTCTTTTGGGGCAAAACTTCCGTCTCAATTGTCACAGTACTTCGCCAGTCGGTTTTCTTGCACCTGACCCATTTCATTCATGCATGCCATCGGCCTGGCCCCCTGGACTTGCAACCATAGTTGAGTAGTACATTTTGAAACCTTAATCTCTGCTGCTGGTGTCACCCAAATACATTTTCAGGTTTGATCTATGATACACTTTGACTTTTGTTTTCCTGCTTTTAAACAACATATAGCTTACGGTGTGCCTTGGGCCCAGAGTCTATTCACTTTTTCATGACCAGGAAAGGTCGCTCCACTTCCCCTTCTTTGACCTTATTTTCACTTTCTCTCTGTAGACATCCTCCCAGCCACACCAACCTTCTTCTTTTCTATATCCATAGGAAAACAATGTTCGCTTTAACTATGACACACGTTGTGCTCTTCGTTGAAGCTCTTCAGATTCTCCATCTACTGAACCCTTTCTCAGTCGTTAAGGCCCAGCTCATACGCCACTTTCGTGAAGTGTTCCTTGAGAACCCTAGCAGCTAGCTCCCCTTCTTCTGTTCTGCATCTCAGGTATTGCATCAGTCCTCCTGCGTGACAGCAACCACTTTATGTTTCTCTTTCTCTCACTAGATTGGCATCTGTTTGTGGGCAGAGCCCTGCTTAATCCAATGCCCAAGAAATATTTTACTGAGTGAATCTCCTCACTGATTCCTCCCTGAAGATGGCTTTTATCTTAAAATTACAAAGGGGGTGGTGGATGTGAGAAAATTAATGGTGGCCCTGGATATGTCCATTTATTTCCAGGAAAGGCTGGTACGTGGAAGAGGGAGGAGACATGTTTGTCTCATTTCCAGAGAGTAGACCTCAGGGCAAGTTATACAGAGGAAAATTTCAACCTCATCTAATGAGGATTTGTGTACTAAGGCAAACTGTCTAACAAAGGACCAGCAGTGAAGCTGGTGTGAATAAAACCCTGTCTGTACCCCATGAGGGGCTGAATGATTACTTGTCAGAGATGCCGTGGAGGGAATTCTGAATGCCTTATTGTGGAATGAGAGGTTTGCTCAATAGCTGTGGGGAGAGGTGAAGGAAGGACATTGTTTATGACACGGTTAGAAGTTGCATGAGATAACCTCTAAAATCCCTTCTGACTCTCCGTGTCTCTAGGTCTCAATTTCCTCACCTTTGTCCTTTCAGGATTTGTCAATAGTTGTGGGGTGAGGTGAAGGAAAGAGATTGTTTGAGACAGGGTTAGAGGTTGCATGAGATAACCTCTAAAATCCCTTGACTCTACATGTCTCTAGGTCTCAATTCTCCACCTTTGTCCTAGATAGTCACATTCCTGTCCCTCCCTAGCTCTTGATTGCTATGACAATAAATAGCTATAAAATTGCTTAGACTCAATCGGATCATGCTTGTCAATTAGTTTGTTAATCACCTTTGGTAAACATTAAGTATTATTTGCATGTGACATTTCCTCTGTTACACTGTAAGTTTTCTGCGGGTAGAAACCACAATTTAAAAAAATTTTCACTTGAATCACGCTCATGCATTCAAAATATTTCTTGGGCACCCACTATATTCTTGGTATGACAGACACAGAAGTCCCTGCTCTCCCAGAGTTTTCAGATCAGGCCTCTGCTAAGACCCACAGTGCTCAGCATGTGGCGTGGACCCCCTGAACTCCCGGGGTGGGTAGGCGGGTATTGAGTTGATCTCTAGCTCCAGACCCCCATGTATTGCCTTGCATGTGGTGCATGTTTAATTGGCCTGTTGAGTAAAGGGACCTTACAAAGCTAATATACATCACACTGTAGGAACAAAGATTAATTTGGAGTGAAAGTAATGTGAATTGTGGAATTCGGGGGCACCAAATGTTATTTGATGTTGGTACCTGCAACCGCATAAATTATCTACTACCATAGTGTGGACCTGCCTTAATGATTAAGGACTCTTTTCAGCACATGCAGTACGTGCAAATGGTTGCAGACCTGATAGATAGAAAATTCAAGACCACTGTTGTGTTTTCTGTTATGTGAGTTAGGAGTTTCCTTGCAATTGAGCCTTGGGAGTTCCTCTGCTCACCAAACATGTTGCTCATACATTCTGAGTCCATTCGTGCCAACACTCAGTTAACAAGGCTTCACTAGACGCGTGAGGCCAGGGCTGAGAAACTACGTAGGGCAGGAGGTTAAGAGCAAGTCTGAGCTACCCACACTGCACGACAACTTCCTAGGTGTGCGACTTTGAACAAGTCACTTAACCTCTCCATGTCTCAGTTTCCTCAGTGACAGAGGTGGATTTAGGTCGGTTGAGGCCCCAGCACAGAAGAAAATATCGGGCCCCTTAAAAACAAGAGAGAGAGAGACAGGGAAAATAAAAATACATGTTTTCAGAAGTTGGGGCCCAGGACGCACGCCCAGTGCGCCCGCTGTAAATCCGCCTTTGGACAGTGGCACGAGCGAGATAATAATGACAATGACAGCACCTGCTTCCTGGGTTATTGCAAGGATTCAATGAGTTAATGTATGTGAAGTACTTAGTGCGGTGCCTGGCACAGAATAAGTTCCAGGTAAGTGAGTTTATTTGTTTATTTGCTTGTTTGTTGTTATATATGGTTGCTACAGATGTGTCATCTGTTGGAGGGCCACAGGTAGGTTGTTATTATCACTCCAGGAAGAAGGAACAGTAAAACCATTTCTGGAAAATGCCAACTCCTAGCATAGGCAGGAACTGGTTACCCCCTGAGTTGATGGGAGGAAATTTACTGCAGATACTTTCCAGGCTCCAGTTCTTGTGCTACTGTTACGGAAAAATGAAACGACCAGACACTGAGGGGTTAGGAGCACAATCTTTATTTACGTGCACGGGCCCAGAGGAGACAAACTCCAAATTCTGAGCCCAGAACAACAGCCCCGCATTCCTTTTATGCTGGGCCAAGTGGGGGAGGGTTTTGGGAGGCGTGGTATAGATTTGGCGCGAAAAGGGCTTACAGAGGTGGGAGAGAAGTATTTACATCATAAGTCAGGGCAATTAGCATTTCATCTTTGGTATCAACCTTGATTCCCTCTACACTACCTTTTCTGTTTAGTCCTTCCTAATGTTGTCCCGCCTCCGTACTTAGATGCGGAGTTTGGCAAGAACGGCTGGACCAGGGAGGTCCATGGCTTGTAGCACCTGTCTAAAAAGGACTAATTGATGAGGACGAGTGGGAGATTACTAGCCAGGCCTCTGGTGTGTCTTAAGGGCACCGTATCTCCTCTGCTTAATCTAGGCCGAGGGAGAGTGTGGGTCTGGGCTTGGTACTGGGCCAGGCACCTTAGGCTTACTGAACAACAGTGTTTTATGGGATTTCCAATCAGAAGTGCTAAGATAAACCGTTCCAAGCCGAGTTGCCAAGTCGAAACAGGTCAAAGGAGAAATGAGAGGCAAGTAGGTTGAGGCCTGACAAGAGCAGTGGGGGAAAGTTACTTTCAGAGAAGGTGATTAGGGTGGAAAGCATTATAGATCCCAAGGGCCTGAGCAGGGGCGCGCCCCACTGCTACCAGGCGGAACTGCCTAGGAAACTTCCGGTTTCTCTGCATGCCTCTGAGCATCAGTATTATGTGCCCGAGAGTGCTATAAAATAATAAAACCCCCTGGAAAAGATCATTATGAAGTATTTATCTCTCACTAGGAATTAATTTATCAAACCATAGAGCTAAGCAATAGAGCCCTATGCAAAAGGAACACAGGATAAGCCAGATTTGAAGAGGAGTGGGAAACAGAAAAAAAGCACTGGTAACGCAGGGAATTTTCCCAAGGAGCCAGACCTGTGTGGGTGGCTGGGGGGCGGGGATGCCATGATAAGGGCAGAGGTCACAGAGAAAGGATGTTAGAAAGCATTAAACATCAGTAACAAAAGTAGCTAAGATTTCCTGACTACTTCGCCATGTCCTTAAAAGTCATAACTCCATTGTGAAGTAAGTATTCTTAGTCTTGCCATTTTACGGATTAAAAAAATCGAGGCTTAGCAAGACAAAGCAAGTGGCCCAAGGACACAGTAGCTAGTGACCCGTAGAGTCCAGATTTGAACCCAAAACTAAATGCTTGATTCGAGGGCCCGGGTTCGTCACCCCTGTTCTATTACCTGCTCCCTCCTCTTGCATCCCTGCTCATCTTTGAGTGTACCTGTGAGGAGAACCCACCTTCTCTTGAAGAAACCTAGCCAGCTCCACCTCTCAGACCCTTTTCTTGCTTCTTCTGTTAACTCTAACATGTCTAGGCTGATCTTTCTAGTACTTCTATTAGTAAGAAGCTGCTATCTTGTTTTGCTTGATGTGTTTGTTAATGCATGTATATGTTTGTGTGTGAGAGTGTGCGTGTATGTGTGAGAGAGACAGCGACAGAGAGACAGAGACAGAGACAGGGACAGGGAGAAACATAACAAAGTAGGGGAACCTTCAGGATGAGAAGCTGTGTGTTTCCCCCACCCCCGTCTATAATATGGCTTAGTCTGAGCTGGGCCCAGAGTGGTAACCCATGAATAGAACCCTACTCTTTTTAAAGAAAAAAAATTTTATTTATTTTATTTTTAGACGGAGGGAAAGAGAGGGAGAGAAGCATCAATGTGTGGTTGCTTCTTGAGCTCCCCCTACTGGGGACCTGGCCCGCAACCCAAGCATATACCCTGACTGGGGAATCGAACCGGCAACCCTTTGGTTGGCAGGCCAGTGCTCAATCCACTCAGCTACACCAGCCAGGGCAGAGCCCTACTCCTTCAGACAGAGTGGTCAGGGTAGGTCTCTCTGAGGCGGTAATGTGTGCGCAGAGGCTTAAATGAAGTGCAAGAATGAGCCATGTGCATGGTCTAATGTTGCTCCCATGTTGCTCCCAATAGACAAGTCTAAGAATATCCACTTGGGCTGAAAAGTCACCTTTTCATTAGATCTTATGCCCAAGCTCAGGGCTTTTGAGTTTGGTGGAACCTCCACAGAGGCCCCATAGGATCTCCATGCCCCCTTCATCCAGGGCAGGTCTGTTCTGGATTGCTTTGTGTGTTTATGCTCCAGTGCGGGTTTTATTTCAATACGGTGTTCTGAGGCTGGCTGTACTTCCCAGAGACTCTACCAGCTCTCTGTCCACTCAGACCCTCACCATCTCTTTAGACTCTTCTTCCCTTGCTTCCACTCCACATTCTAGATCCATTGCCTCAAGCACGTGCCCTCAAGAAAGAAGACCTGGCTGGTGTGGCTCAGTGGATTGAGCTCCGGTCTGCAAACCAAAGGGTCATGGGTTCGATTCCCTGTCAGGGCACATGCCTGGGTTGTGGGCCAGGTCCCCAGTAGGGGGCAACCACACATCAATGTTTCTCTCCCTCTCTTTCTCCCTCCCTTCCCCTCTCTCTAAAAATAAATAAATCAATAAGTCTTTTTTTTTTTTAAAGAGGCTGACTTTGTCTTTACTTTGCTATACACACAATTTCATACTTTCTCCCCTCCTACCAGGGTACAAGCCACTGGGGCTTATGAGGCCCGTTCTGGTCTGACCTGTCACTCTGGCCTGAGCCTGGCTTGCCAGGCGCACTGACTGAGCTGTAGTTTTCCAAATGCTCCACATCTTTTACGGCTTCTGCACACTTTTGCAGCACTGCACTCTAAAACCAGCCGTGTGCTTTGCCCTTGAAGACCCAGGTGCAGTGTTGTGTTCTCTGTTAGGCATTCGTCAACCCTAGCCCCCGCCCCAGATCTTGGTCTCTCACTTATCTTGCCATGATCATACCTTGCAAAGATGTACATTAGGATACTTTCCACACTGAATTGTAATTTACTTATTTCTATTATCTATCTTCTTTTCCTTTACACAGAACTCTGGAAGTCTAGGGGACATGCCTTACTCACTCCGAATCCCCAAAGCCTAGCAAAGTGCCTGGAACCTTGTCGGCGAGCAACTATAAGAGCCAACATTTATTCCAACTGCTGATTATATGTCAGGCACCATTTCAAATGCTTTAAACAGGCTGACATGTTTAATTTTCAAATGAACCATATGAGCTAAATACTATTATCATCTCTAATTTCCAGATGAGAACAGCAAGGCGCAGAGAGATTAAGTAGCTTGGTTAACATCACGCAGCTAGAAAGTAAGAAAGCTAGGATTCAAACCCAGGAAGTTCGGTTTTCTAAAGTTAGGTTTTGTTGTTTTTTTTATTAATATATTTTATTGATTTTGCTATGACAGTTGTCCCATTTTTTTCTCCTCTTTATTCCCCTCCTCCCTGCACACCCCCTCCCACCAGCATTCCCCCACTTAGTTCATGTCCATGGGTCGTACATGTAAGTTCTTTGGCTTCTCCCTTTCCTATACTATTCTTACCCTCCCCCTGTCTATTTTGTGCCTACCAATTATGCTTCTTATTCCCCGTACCTTTTCCCCCACTCTCCCCCTACCCCTCCCTGCTGATAACCCTCCATGTGATCTCCATTTCTGTGATTCTGTTCCTGTTCCAGTTGTTTGCTCAGTTTGTTTTTGTTTTTGCTTTTTTTAGGTTCAGTTGTTGATGGTTGTGAGTTTGTTGTCATTTTACTGTTCATAGTTTTGATCATCTTTTTCTTAGATCGGTCCCTTTAATATTTCATTTAATAAGGGATTGGTGATGATGAACTCTAACTTTACTTTATCTGGGAAGCACTTTATCTGTCCTTCCATTCTAAATGATAGCTTTGCTGGATAGAGTAACCTTGGATGTAGGCCCTTGCCTTTCATGACTTTGAATACTTCTTTCCAGCCCCTTCTTGCCTATAAGTTTTCTTTTGAGAAATCAACTGATAGTCTTACGGGAACTCCTTTCTAGGTAACTCTCTCCTTTTCTCTCGCTGCTTTTAAGATTCTCTCCTTGTCTTTTATCTTGGATAATGTAATGATGATGTGCCTTGGTGTGTGCTTCCTTGGGTCCTACTTCTTTGGAACTCTCTGAGTTTCCTGGACTTTCTGGAAGTCTGTTTCCTTTGACAGGTTGGGAAAGTTCTCCTTCATTATTTTTTCAAATAAGTTTTTAATGTCTTGCTCTTCCTCTTCTCCTTCTGGCACCCCTATGATTCAGATGTTGGAGCATTTAAAGCTGTCCCAGAGGTCATTTTCTCATAGCTATTCTGCAAATCTGAGTATCTGTAGCCACATCTTGAATCAGTTGGTAAGTCGACAAACATTTATGAAGTACAACTACTTTCTATGTGCTAGGCACTGGGCTGGATGCTGATCGCGTCGCCCCCTGCCCCACACACTGAGTCATATCCAATATTCTTAAAAAGCTCGCAGCCTATGATGGGGAAATAAGACATAGGCACAAATAATGAGAATACAAGACAGGAAGCCATGGCATGGAAATTCAGTAGAGGGAGAAAGAGGCCCTCACTGGAAGGGTGGGGTAGCTCTCAGATGGAGGTGGCGCTTGAGTCTTGAGTCGCCTGTGCAGAAGACTAGCGATTAAGCTCCCAGATCTTGGGTTCGGCCAAACTTGAGTTCCAGAGCCAGCACGTCCACTCCTTGGCTATGTGTCCTTAGACAAGCTACCCAACCATGTTAAACCTCAGTTCCCTCATCTATAAAATGGGGATATCCCAACCTACCCTGCAGGGTGAACGTGAGGATAAAATGAGAGATGGTGTGCCAGGTATTCAGCACAGAGTAAAAATTATACTGAATCAGCATTGCCTGTTATAGTTTGAACTGTTGTTATCGTCGCTTTAATTTTTCTCTCTCTACCATCTGCCTCTAATCGAGGGCCTGTTATAACTCTCCTGAGGCTGGGAGATTTATTTCTGAATTGCCTAGGTGGGGTGAATGGGTGAGGATTTGTCCTTCCAAATACCCTCTCTTCTTTCCAGGTCCTTGGGGAGGGAACTAGGCCTGGGAACGGTCCAAGTTCTATCAAAAGGAGTCTTTTGCTGTCAGGCTGTTACGGAAAAATGAAACGACCAGACACTGAGGGGTTAGGAGCACAATCTTTATTTACGTGCACGGGCCCAGAGGAGACAAACTCCAAATTCTGAGCCCAGAACAACAGCCCCGCATTCCTTTTATGCTGGGCTAAGTGGGGGAGGGTATTGGGAGGCGTAGTATAGATTTGGCATGAAAAAGGCTTACAGAGGTGAGAGAGAAGCATTTACATCATAAGTCAGGGCAATTAGCATTTCATCTTTGGTATCAGCCTTGATTCCCTCTACAAGACCTGGATCTTAGTCATTGACCTTAGACTTGATTTATTTTCTAACTTCATGTCTCCCCTCTCTGTGCCTCAGTTTCTCTATCCATAACATGAGGATGTTTCTAAAGGATTTCTTAGGGCAGTTTTAGTGACAAAATCCTAGTCTTTCTGGGAGCTGTTAAAAAACACCTCCGGCTAACTTGTAGCAAACAGTGCTTTCTCCAAAGAGCTTCCTCCAGTCAGAAGGAAAAAACCAACAAAGGTTAACTAGTGCACTTATTTGACTTGGAACAGAATGAAATTCAGGACTGACCTTATGTCCAGCAAGCGGAACCCAATCAGTGCAGTAAAAAATGGCTGTTCCTGACATTTGTACAGCACTTTACATTTTTCAGGCAGTTGGATAAGTGAATGTTCCCTGCCCCGCCCTTGCTCTGTGATCCTAGCGAGGAGCAGCTGCCCTCAGGTGGCCGGAGCCCTGACCGTTGGAGGAGGCACACCCTTGGCCAACCAACCAAGACCTGGTGATTTTAGGTAAGTGGAGGCGAAGCATTTTCAGTCTGAAAATCTCGGAATCCCCTATCCCATGGTCTCTAACAAGGTGCCATCAGAAAATCTCTCCTGGGTGGAAAATCCTTGTCTTTTTTTTCCTCCTGGCTCCGTGGTCCTGGTTCCACAGCCTGGGTGTCGATGCGTGTGTGTGTGAGGTAGGGGAGGCTCGGAATGACGCTGCAGTGGCGGGTTTGGACTCCATCTGTGAGACTTCGTGTTCGCCCCCTTTCGCTACTTTTTTATTCCTGCGGCGCTGGGGACAAACTCTTAAGTGGTCCTGAGCTCCGTGCTAGCACTGGAATCCCCTTCTGATTCACCACGGCAGGGGCGGCAAGTGGCAAAACCTTCCTGCTGGTGTGCCAGCCTGTGATTTAGGTTTGTAATAGTTACATCACTCCGAGTGAACTGTTTATTCCCCTGTCCCTGTTAGGACCTAGGGCAGCGTCCAGGGCTCTACTGCTCTTCCAAACCTAACTTCACTAGAAACCGAACGCAGGAGCTGACTGGGATAAAATTCAAATTGGTCTCCAAACCAGGTGGTAAAATCATCAGGTGTTTGGTTTCTCCAACTACAGGTTTTTCCTACATTTGCTGTGGAGTTGTAATAAATGCTTTCGGTACTCCGTGACTTCATCCCACTCACACCCACACCTCCTCTGAGGGCCAGTCTCTGCCTCATCCCACCGCAGTTCTGCAGATGTAGAAAATTTGGCCCAGAAACATCACAGAATGCTTCTCAGGAGCCATTCTGTGAGTAGGGACTCCTGAGGAAAGAAGACTTCACTTTTCTGAGTACACATGCAAACCGAACATTCTAATTGGCTACATGAAAGTTTATATTCACCAAGAATCACGGGATGGTTACCCTTAGTTTGCAGATAATGAAAGCGGGGCTTAGAGTGATTAGGTAAATTGCTGGGGAGGCACCCGACAGAAGTGGGTGAGCTTAGATTCTCACTGAGAGCTGTCTGAAGCGTAGGCCTACAAGGGACCTTGAAAAACAACAACAACAACTCTAGATTCATAGAGTAGGATCTAGAATCTGGTAGCTTGGTGCCGTAGTGTGCTTAGGGAGGGCTCTAGTCAGAACCAGGAACAGGGTGGGGGATAGCCTGGAGAGAGGTCTTTCTTTTCAGCCCTGGGACATCTCTAATCACCGCCTCTAGGCAGTGGAAGACTGTAGGAAGCGCTGCCCCCAGAATGTTGAATCTGCCTGTAGCAATACCCCTTTAAAAGTTTTACGGCCTTCTCAAGTTCTCTTCCTTCCTTTGCATTCCTCAAATGGCTCTCAGGAAAAGCTCAGCTAACAGTCTCTAGCATTCCAAAAGAGGTTTAACACCGGCATAGACCCACTGAGACTCTCTCCTTTTCAACATGGGGAAACGGGTCCAGAGAGATAATGATCTTCTTTATTGAGATTTATGGTCCGCTGGATTCAGGTCAGAGAAAAAAAAAATAAAACAAAACAGGATACTAGGCCTGGAGAGGGATACCAAAGAGACAGCCCCTTCTCCCTATGCCTTTTAGAGCTTTCGTTTGGTAGGGGGAGGAGGGCACAGAGCGGGGAGGGATGCCAGCCAGTGTATGGGGCCGAGTTCCTAATTAAACCCAGAGGTGCTAAGGTTTTACGTTTTACAGAAATTGGGAAGAGGCGGAAGGCAGAAGGCTTTTATCAGTAATTGGCTCGCTTGAGTGCCAGGGATGTCTGCAGCAGGAAAGGGGCCTGCTCTGTCCTGGAGTGAGAAAGGAAGCGAGAGCCTTCTATAAAGAAACCAGACTCTTGCAAACTCTCACTGTGCATGTCACTGACTAATGCTTAAGGCCTCTTTGTGACATGGCCTCGTTTTGACCCTCTTAGCTGCGGTCTCCTTCCAGAGGGTTCCACGGTCACTTAGCCTAGTCCAGGAGCTAGTAATCGTTTGAATAAGCTGTATGTCCTCCCTCTTAAACTATTCACATTCCCCTTCCCGCCCTCACCTCCAAGTCTCATTAGGAAGTGAACACCTTTGTCTGTGCCTTCCCCCAAGATTACCCGTTAGCAGGGTCCCTGAAATCCTCCTTCCACATGACCCTGGTACACAGCAGGGAAGCTATGGGGAAATGTGATGTGAGAACCTCAGTACCAGCTCATGTCTCCATTGGGAGCATGATTATAGCTGGCTGTGAGTCACAGGCTGATCAGGGAGGGCTCTCTCCGCCCCCGATTGTATTCTGGGAGAGCTCCAACCTACCTAGGCCAGCAGTCCCCAATTAGACCTTCTCTTTAACAGCTGTCCACTCTGTTGACTCTTACTCTCCCAGCTCTGAGAGCCTTACATCGTGTACTTTGTGTATTTTGAGCGCCCTCTAGGGACGGCATTTCACCAATGCAGCTCCAGTCAGGCCAGGGCTTTATAGGAAATGATAGTTTTTCCATGCTGTCATGCTTTCCCCGGGTATTTTACTTAGTCCTTCGCCAGCCTTAAAGCAGTAGGTGCAGAATCTCAGGAGCATATAAATACGGACTTTGACAGAACTTTGTATATCACTCACTGTTTCTCTCTTTTACAGATAGGCCCTGACGGATAGTTACCGAATCAGGCCCCACCGATGCTGGGCGGGTGGATTTTTCACAGACAGCTGTGCTTAACCAATAGTCTGAGCAGTGGGCAGAGTGAGCAGTGCAGGAAGCAGGAACAGTGCTTTTTATCAGTAAAACTGGAAATAATTCCTCACATATACGAGTGCTCCACGTGGCCTGAGCACTGTTCCCTCCCTGTAGTGTCTCATTTAATCCCCACAGAAATCCTCGGAGGTAGGCACTATGGTCACCCCCTGAGGCACAGAGAAGTTAAGTAATTTAACCATGTTTGCATAGCTAACAAGTAGCAGGGTCAAAAAACGAGACCTAGGCAGCCTGACTCCTGAGCCCAGGCTTATCTTTGGTCTCTTCTGTTTTTTTCTCTATCTTCCATCCCGTATGTGATCAGTCACTAAGTTCATCAGATCCTTCTGTCTCTTTTTTAATCCTCACCTGAGGATACGTTTGTTGATTTGAGAAAATTTGAGCCCTGGAAACAGCCTAAATGCCCATCAGTAGGTGAGTGCATAAAAAAAGCTGTGGGCCCTGGCTGGTGTGGCTCAGTGAATTGAGTGTCAGCTTGCAGACCAAAAGGTCGCCGGTTCGATTCCCAGTCAGGGCACATGCCTGGGCTGCGGGCCAGGTCCCCAGTTGGGGGCACCTGAGTGGCACTCACACATCAATGTTTCTCTCCCCCCTTTTCTTCCTCCCTTCTCCTCTCTCTAAAAATAAATTAAAAAAAAAATTTTTTTAAAGCTGTGGTACATTTACACAATGGAATACCACTCAGCTATAAAAAAGAAGGAAATTGTACCTTTTGTGACAGTGTGGATGGACCTGCAAAGTATTATGCTAAGTGAATAAGCCAGTCAGAAAAAGACAAATACCATATGACTTCATTTAAATGTAGAATCTAATGAACAAAATAAACAACAAAATAGAAACAGAAGCATAGATACATGGGGCAGACTGATAGCTGTTAGGGGTGGGCGGGGACTGGATGAAAGAAGGCGAAGGGATTAGCCAAGAATATATATGCATAACCCATGGACATGGACAAAAATACAGGGATTGCCCGATGGAGGGGGTGCTGTGTGGAGATGGGGGAAAAGGGGGGAAAGTGGGAACATGTGTAATAGCATAAAAAATAAAATACAATAAAATTTTTTTTTAAAAACTGAAGCTCATAGACAGGGACAACAGTATGTTGCTTACCAGAGGTAGGGGTTTGGGGTGTAGTAAAGGGTAAAGGGGGTCAAATATCTGGTGATGGATGATTTGATTTTAGGAGGGTGGGCACACAATAAAATATACAAATCACGTACCGTAGTATTGTACAGTTGAATCCTTTATCATCCTATTAACAAATGTCACCCCAATAAATTTAATTCAAAAATTAATAATATTAGAAGGCAGAAAACACCCAGTCAGAAAAGTGAAAAGGGAAAAGAATACAAAGAAATGAGGATAGTTTAAGGAGCCTCTGAAGCAACTTCACGTGTACCAACATTTGCATCATGGAGGTGCTGGAAGAAGGCGAGAGGTAGCAAGGAATTAAAAACCTATTTTTTAAAAATAATGACACAAAACTTCCCTAACCTGGTGAAGGAAACAGACACACAATTCCAGGAAGCACAGAGTCCCAAACGAGATGAACTCAAAGATACCCCACATCAAGACACATCTTAATTTAAGTGCCAAAGGTTACAGACAAAGAGAGGATCTTAAACACATCAAGAGAAATTTACCTGCAGGGGAGCTTCCATAAGACTGTCAGCTGATTTCTCAACAGAAACTTTGCAGGACAAAAGAGATTGGCACAAAATATTCAAAGTGATTAAAAGAAAGAATCTCCCCTGGCTGGTGTGGCTCAGTGGATTGAACATCGGCCTGTGAACCAAAGGGTCACTGGTTCAATTCCCAATCACGGCATATGCCTGGGTTGCAGGCCAGGTCCCCAGTTGGGGCTGCACGAAAGGCAACTACACATTGATGTTTCTCTCCCTCTCTTTCTCCCTCTCTTCCCCTCTGTCTTAAAAAATAAATAAATAAAAATTTTTTTAAAAAAAAGAATCTATAACCAATACTACTCTACCCAGCAAAGTTATCCTTTAGAATCAAGGACAGATAAAGAGCTTCCCAGAGACATAAAAGCTAAAAGAGTTCATCACCACCAAACCAGTATTACAAGAAGTGTTAAAGGGTCTTATTTAAGAATACAAAAAAGGATCAAAAATATAAATAATAAAACAGCAATAAACCCATATCTATCAACAATTACTTTAAATGCAAATGGATTAAAAGCTCCAATCAAAATACATTCAGTAACCGAATAAGACAAGTGGGTCTTTTGTAGATGTATGCTGTCTTCAAGAGATATACCTCATATTGAAAGACACTCATAGACTAAAAGTAAAGGTGAACAAAGATATTTTATGAAAATGGAGATAAAAAAGCTGGGCAGCAATACTTACATCAGACAAAATAGACTTCAAAACAAAACCATAACAAGATACCAAAAAAAGGACCTAGTAATTCCACTTCAGTGTATTTTTCTGAAGAAATCAAAAACCCCAAATTAAAAACCTATTCTGTTTTTTGCAGTATTATTTCCAATAGCCAAAACATTGAAGCAACCTAAGTGTCCCTCAATAGATGAGTGGCTAAAGAAGTGCTGGATACATACAATGGAATATGACTCAGCCATAAAAAAGTATGAAATCTTACCATCCGCACAACATAGATGGACCTACAGGATATTATGTTGGGTGAAATAAATCAGACAGAGAAAGACGGATGCCATATGATTTTACTTATGTGTGGAATCTAAAATACAAAATAAATAAGCAGAACAGAAATAGACTCATATATACAAATAACATTTTGATAGTTGTTAGATGGGGGAATTGGGGAGATGGGTGAAAACAGTGAAGAAATGAAGTTCGTATTGGTACTTAACAGAATAGTCATGTGGGTGTAAAATATAGCAGATGGAGCACAGTCGATAATATTGTGATAGCTAGGTGTGTTGTCAGATGGGTACTAGATTTATTGGGGTAATCACTTTGTAAGTTAGATAAATGCCTAATCACTGGGTTGTACACCTGAAACTAATATAATATTGTGCATCAACTGTAATTGAAAAATAAAAATTCTTTTTGAGAATGGGCAGAGGACCTAAATAGACACTCTCCAAAGAGGGCATACCAATGACCAATAGACCTATGAAAAGATGCTCAACATCACTAATCATTTGTTAAGTGCAAGTTAAAACCGCAATGAGATATCACCTCACACCTGTCACAGTGTCTATCATCAATATATTAACAAACAGCAAGTGCTGGTGAAGATGTGGAGAAAGGGAACTCCAGTGCATGCGCTGTTTGCGAGATGATGATTGGTGCAACCACTGTGGAAAACAGCATAAAGTTATCTCAGAAAATTAAAAATGGAACTGCCTTATGACCCAATGATTCTACTTCTGGGTTTACATCTGAAGAAACACAAAACACTAAATCAAAAGAATATGCACCCCTATGTTTATTGTAGCATTACTTATAATAGCCAAGATATGGAAGCAAACCAAGTGCCCATCAATAGACAAGTGGATAAAAATGTTGCAGTGCAGATACACAATGGAATATTATTCGGCCATAAAAAAGAATGAAATCTTACCATTTGGGACAGCATGGATGGACTTAGAAGATATTATGCTAAGTGAACTAAGTCAGAGGAAGACAAATACCATATGATTTCACTTATATGTGGAATCAAAGAACAAAATAAACAAGCAATTTTGAAACAGACTCATAGACGTACAGAACAGACTAATGGTTGCCAGAGGGGAGGGGATTTGGGGGACTGGTTGGAAAAGATAGAAGGATTAACAAGTACAGATTGGTAGTTACGAAATAGTAATGAGGATGTAAAGTACAGCGTAGGAAATATAGTCAATAATATTGTAATAAGTATAAGCAGGTACTGGAAGTATCAGGGGGAACCAGAGGCAGATTTAATGGCAGGTGCACCGGGCGCGCGCCCTGGGCCCTGACTTCTGAAGGGCCTCGCAAAACCCCAATTTTACACTCTTTTCTAATGACACCAAGTTTGGTTTCCTATGTGCAATTTTAATTACTTACAAGTTTACAATCGGCAGTAAAACCTGATAGTATGTTTATATGCGCTTATTTTCATTATTTCATTGCTACGCTGCATACTATACACATACTATGAAGCACAGGCCCCGCGTGGCTGTGCTACTGATCAGCAGAGCAACAGAATCGTATCTGCTACTTTGTACTTACAAAGACTCTCCTGCAGTGCAGGCTTAGGATATATGCAAATATGCAGGGGGTATAAATTAGTTTGTGGATATGTACTTGTTTCATTTACAGTTTTAAAAATATGTATTTTTAAACATATAGTTTCATTTTCCCTATCTCTCTCTCTTTTTTAAGGGACCCAATATTTTCTTCTGTGCCTGGGGTCTCAGTCAACCTTAATCCGTCTCTGGGGGGATCACTTTGTAAAGTATATCATTGTATAGCGTCTATGCTGTACACTAAAACTAATACAACTAAGTTTGAATGTAAACTGTAATTGAATAACAATAATTAAAACTAAATTAGTTTAAATTAGAATTTTAAAAAAACTGTGAGAAGTCCTGCAGCAGAGACAGTGTTCATCTTTATTTACTCACCTTTTCCTAAACTTATCTGACTATGCAACTTTTTAAAAAGGATAATAGCACTCCATGGAAGGAATTTTGTCTCGAATAGACTTCAGGGAAATGTATTGTAATTGGTCCTCAATTGTTTATTCCTTAGCTGAAGAAACATGTGATAAGACATTTGGAAGAAAAAGTATGCTGGTGAGGTAGTCAGCCACCTCTTTTTTTATGATACTGTCTAGGGTGATTCTGGATGAAAGAGAGTTATGTTTCTCTTTATAACGTCCAAATCTGTTTATGTGTGTATCTCCACTTTCCACTCATTTTCTGTATTGCTCCTTTCTCTCTCTTTTCCCACTCCTAGTGTAACTGAACTCAGGTTTGTTTGCTTGTCGCCATAAAAGCCAAACTTGTAAGACAGGTGCTGGCGAAAAGAAAAAGAGGTTTATTCAAATGCTGGCCACCTGAGAAGATGGGGGACTCTCGTCCCAAAGCCCATCTTAATATCTCAGTGCAGGAAGAGGTTTAATAAGGAGGGAGAAGGAAAGCAGAACAAAGAGATCAGGACTATGGCTGTGGGCATGCAGGCAGTGTCCTTGCCGGTCCTGATATGGATCTTTTCATGCATAGTATCCTTGAGTCACCGTCTGATGTTTCCCCAGCTGCATTCTTGTGTCTGGGCAGTGAGCATTAGCCAGAGCTTGAGGTCAGGCTGTTCCTTAGGTCCACACAGCAACTGAAACTGCTGAACTGTGAGGTGTACTAAAGAAAACTTTTAACATTCAGGCTGTAGTTCTGAGAGAAAAATCAGGTTAGACTAACAAGCTGAGTTTAATATTTACTAAGATTAATATGGGTAGTTTTATATAAGTTTAGTGTATTCATTCCCCATTACGCTAGGAGTTTCACTTGAAATAAGAAAATACAGGGTGGGGCAAAAGTAGGTTTACAGTTGTAAGTACTTGAAACACAAAGTTTATTCTTACATTATTATTATTAATTATTATATTATTTTCTGTATGAACAACTGTAAACTTACTTTTGCCCCACCCTGTATAAATCCTTTTTCTAGTTTTATTGAGATATAATTCACATACACCAGTGTATAAAAGGTGTACAGCATAATGATTTGACTTATGTATATTGTAAAATGATTAGTTAGCATCCATCATCTCATCTAGATGCAAAAATAAGAAAGCAAAAAAAAAAGAAAAGAAAAGAAAAAGATTGGTCTTTCATTGTGATGAGAACTCTTAGGATTTACTCTATTAACAATTTTCATATATATCATACAGCAATGTTAACTATATCATCATGCTGCACCATCGTGTGCCTGATTCTTATTTATCTTATAACTTGAAGCTCATACCTTTTGACCACCTTTCTAGTATTTCCTTTCCCCCTACTTACTGCCTCTGTTAACCACAATTCTGATCACTTTTTCTATGAGATTGTTTTTTATTTGTTTGTTTTCATATTCCACATACAAGTGAGATCATATGGTATTTGAATTTCTATGTCTGACTTATTTCACTTAGTATAATGCTCACAAGGTCCACTCACATCACAAATGGCAGGATTTTCTCATTTTTATGGCTGAATAATATTTCATTGTGGGCGTATGGGAATGGGGATATATCGCAACATCTTTATCCATTTGTCTGTTTGATGAACACTTGGGTTGCTTCCACATCTTTGTTATTATAAATAATGCTGCTATGAACATAGAAGTGCAGATATCTTTTTGAGTCAGGGTTTTCCTTTCCTCTGAGTATATTCTCAGAAGTAGAATTGCTAGATCATATGGTAGCTCTATTTCTAATTTTTGAGCATCCTCTGTACTTTTTTCGATAGAGGCTACAGCAGTGTATCATCCCACCAAAAGTGTAATAGGGTTCCCTTTTCTCTACATCCTTACCAGCATTAGTTGTCTTGCCTTCCTGATGATGGCCATTCTAAGAGGTGCAAGATGATAACTTATTGTGGTTTTGATTTGCATTTCCCTAATGTCTAGTGATCGTCTTGAGCATGTTTTCATGCACCTGTTGGCCTTTCATATATCTTCTTTGGGAAAATATATATTCAAGTATTTTGCCCATTTTTAGTTGGAATACCTGGAGTTTCTTTCATTATTGAGTTATATGAATTCTATATACTTTGGATGTTAACCTGTTAAGAGGTATATGGTTTGCAAATATTTTCCACATTCTATAGGGTATTTTTTCACCTCGTTCATTGTTTCTTTTGCTGTGCAGAAGATTTTTAGTTTGATGTAGTCCCACTTGTTTAGTTTTTATTTCATAGCTAGTGCTTTATTTGTCATATTGCCAAGACCCATGTCAAGGAAACTTTTTCCTATGTTTTCTTCTAAAAGTTTTATTGTTTCATATCTTACATTTAACTCTTTGAGTTAATTTTTGTGAGTAGTGTAACATAGGGGTCAAATCCTATTCTTTTACATGTGAATATCCAATTTTCCCCAAACTATTTATTGAACAGACTATCTTTTCTCCATTGCACATTCTTTGACCTCTTGTCAAGTATTGGTTGACCATACATGCTTGTGTTTCTTCCTATGCTCTCGATTTTATTCCATTGATGGATTTGTCTGTTTTTATGCCAGTACCATACTGTTTTGATTACAATAGCTTTGTAGTATAGCTTAAAATCAGGAAGTGTATTGCCTCCTACTTTGTTATTCTTTGTTATTCTTGGGTCAATCTTTGTTAATCCAAGATCGATTTCACAATTAGGGATCTTTTGTAGTTACACACAAACTTTAGAATTGTTTTTTTCTACTTCTGTACAAGGTGCCATTGGAATCTTGATAGGAATTGAATTAAATGTATATATATATGGCTTTTGGTAATACAGACATTTTAACAGTATTAATTCTTTCAATCCATGAACATGAATACCTTTCCATTTATTTGTGTTTTCTATTTCTTTCATAAATGTCTTACAATGTTCAGAATAGAGATCTTTTACCTCCTTGGGTATATTTATTCAAACTGCATATATAAAATCATGTTATCTGCAAATAGAGACAATTTTATATCTTTATTTCCAAGTCCGATGCCTTTTATTCACTTTTTGCCTGATTGCTTTGACAAGGATTTCCAGTGTTATGTTTAATAGTAGGGATGAGAGTGGGCATACTTGTCTTGTTCCTGATCCTAAGGGAAAAGTTTTTAACCTTTCACCACTGAATATGATATTAAGTATGTGCTTATAAAATATTGACATTTTGTTGATATATGTTTCTTCTATATGTAATTTGTTAAGAGCTTTTACCATGAATGGATGCCGAATTTTGTCACATGCTTTTTCTGCATGTATTAAGATGATCATATAATTTTTTCTTTCATTCCATTAATGATTGTATCACATTGATTGATTTGCGTATGTTGAATCATCCTCACGTTCCAGTTATAAATACCACTTGATCATGGTGAACAGTCCTTTTATAAATGGGTTGTTGAATTTGGTTTGCTAATGTTTTGTTAATAATTTTTGCACCAGATGAGAATCATCATCTCATGTGGTGACTTGAAGGGTTAAAGGCAAGATATATGTGGTGTGCGTGTGAAGGAAATAGAGAGAAAAAGAGAGAGAGAGAGAGAGAGATGAAAAAAAGGAAGGTCATATAGCCCTCATCTAGAATACCTCAAAAGTAATGTAAATATTTATTATTTCACACAATTTCTGTGGGGCAGGAATTTCTGTGGGGCAGGAATTTAGTGACTTAACTGGGTGGTTCTGTTTTGGGGACTGTCTGGAGGCCACAGTTGTCCAAATCTTGACTAAAGCTGGAGGGTGTGATTTCAAAATGGTTCTGTCACGTGACTAGCAAATTAATGTTGCTTGCAAATTAATGGCAGATTTTCATCCGGCCGACCTATCTATCACACTACTTGAGTGTCCTCATGACATGGCACCTGGATTTTCACAGAACAAGAGGTAGCTGTGGTAGAAACAGCAATGTGTTGTATGACCTAGCCTCAGAAGTCACTCTTTCCGCAGTATTCTGTTTGTTAAGTGGGGAACTACAGAACGTGTAAATACCAAGTGGTAAGAATCATCGGGGGCTACCTTCGATGCTGCCTACCACACACACCTTGACGAGTTCATGAATATCTGTGTCTGCCCACCTGCGTTTTGATTTATAACTGGTTCTGCGCGTCTGCTCTTTGATCCCGAGTGATAGTGCATAGTTGTACATGTTGGGCACTGAACTGGGGCTTCTGGCCAAGTGGGCAAGAAGGTGCGGAAATAAAGCCTGAGGCTCTCTTACCAAGTCTTGCCCTTGCAGAGCTGCGTTCACCCAAAGGGTGTGCCTTTTCGTAATTCTCATTAGGACGGCATCTGAGATTTTAGGACCAAATAGCACACCCATTGGCCTGTCTCATTCTATCAAAGCCCTCGCTTTGACTGCCTAGCTGGATCGCATCCCATCCTCACCCCACGGCTCTTACCTCAGACTGCCCAGACCTGCCATTTTTCTTCTCTCTACCTTCCCAGTATTGACCTTTCCCCCAGTGAAGCCTCTTATCTGGAGCCTAGCGCTTCTCGTGATCATGGGATCTCCCCTGCCAGGTAAGTACAGAGTCTAGTGCTTCTCAGACTGTTATTTGTTGGAGAATCCCTGGGGAATCTTGTTAAAATTAAATTTTGGATCAGCAAATGGGCATTATTTAGGAGCTCGTGAGAAACGCAGTACCTGCTGATCCATGGATCTCATTTTGAATAGAAAGAGGCTGGTACTGGCTTCTGACTTTATGCAGCTCTGCCCCCTTTGGGGCAGAGAGGAAAACTAACAACAGTAATAATGACATAATAATAGCAGCTAATTTTTAATAATCGCTTACTGCATGTCAGAAATTTTTCTAAACGTGGTACAAAGAATAACTCATTTAAATCTGAGAAAAGCCTTGTGCGGTATGTCTATTTTGATCACTTCCACTTTATACAGGAGGAAACTGAAGCATATAAAGGTGAAGCCCTTTTGTGGGAAAATAAACAGTACCTTGTCCAAAGGCACAAAACTAGCGAACGGCAGAGCCGGGCCTCTAACCCAAGTCGTCTGATGCTACAGTCCTTGTTCCTAACCACATCTTCACACAATCTCTCATTTAATCAGCAATCATTTGCCTGGCACTGTGTTAACGGCTGTCTACACAGTCTCTCACTCACTGTGAACTAGGTAGTACTGCCGTCATGTTATAAACGAGGCCCAGAAAGCTTAAGTGATTTTCCCAAGAATAAACAGCCAGTACAGTTGCTACAGGAATCAAATTCAAAGTTGTCTGACTCCGAAGGTCATGCATGAATTTGTTCTAGTACATCTCCCTTACCTACTTGTCAAGGTGCCAGAAATGTGAGGAATTTTAGTCGCTCAAGGTCCCTTATTCACAGTGATCCTTCCCATGGGAGGACAAACTGCTTTGCTCTCAACTGGATGCGTCAGGCTGTTTAAAGAGGCCAGTGCTTTCTAGGACTAAGGGGAAAGCCCTAAAGATCCAGGGCCCAGGCCCTGCACACAGGAGTGGGATGAGAGGTCTGGACAAGAGCAGTGGCTCGGGGTCAGTTGCAGACTGTGAATTCTTTCCAGTTTTTCCCAGTCTCTCTGTCTCTTGGAGCTCCTGGGAGGGTATGGGGTTGTGGACAGAGTGAAGTGCCGTCTGGGTTTCTTGGAGACGCATTGTTGTTTGGGGGAAGTGAGTCAGAGCCCTGCCAGGCAATGTTTTCCTAGCCTGGCCAGGAAGGTGAGCTGACATCCTGTGGTGGGGACGAAAGCGCAAGGGCGCTCCCTGAGCCTCTCAGCAGGCCTTTCATCTTGGGATATTCTGAGATACCCTGCAGGCTCCTTCTGCCTACTGTCCCCCTGAGGAGTACCCAGAGCCTCTGTCCTCCACATTTCCTTCGCCCAGACCTGGAAGAACTCTTGACTTCTTGCCTGCCTCAGCTCTGAAAGGTCGATCTCCCACATGTGTATCCCCCTCCCCACTGGGCTGGGCTCCCCACTGGGCTCCCCCCAACTCTTTTTGTCCATTCCCTTCTTGACTGAGGTCTGCATAGAGTTCATCAGGGCGTGAGGTCTTCTTTTCACATAAAAGAATCAGATCTCGAATAAAGAGCCCTTTGAGTGAGAGAACATGGAGACTGTCATTTCCTTCTATTCCCACCAAGTGGGAAGCAGAAAGCCTGGGAATTAGTCCCAGTTTGCCCACAACTGAGCCGAGTGAGTTTAGGTGTTCGTACCACTTTGCCTCTCTGTGCCTCAGTTTCCCCATCCGAAACCTGAAAGGATGGGGCTAGATGGTGTCTTAGAGACTGTGCTTTGCGTGCTCTATGAGAGGTAAGTCACTGACAAAAATAACAGCAACAAAAAATTAACTAACATTCATTAAGCACTTACTATGTGCTAGGCGCTGTTACAAATGCTTTAGATATACATTTATCCATTCATTGAATCCTTACTTAGAAGGATTGGTAATAAAGATTCTATTCTATGAAGTAAATATTATTATTATCACCTTTTTACAGATATAAAGACTAAGGCACAGAGAAGTTAACAATCAAGGAAATACAACTTGTGAAAAGTGGAAATCCTAGCCTAGTAATTGTATTGAAGGGCCACAGAGAAAAGACCCAGGAAGAGGCTCTGCCTCCATTCTTCACGCACTTTGTTTAGCCTCAGCCTGTCTCTCTCTCTCTCTCTCCCCGCTTCCCTCCTTCCCTTCCACCTCCCACCTCCCACTCCCTTTCGTCACTATGCTTGGGTCTACCTCAGGTCCCGACAGCCCAAGAGCAGAGCTAACTCTTCTCTCCACTTAGGAGCCAAGTAAACCACAAAAGACTTGGGGAGAAGGGAATTGTATGACACGAGGTAGTTCCTCTCATCTATCACGTGATGGTCTTCCATTAGAGCCGAGGAGCTGGCAATTAGAATCACGGAGGTCTGGGAGCAAAAGGCAGGGGAAGAGGGGTGTGCATGTGTTGGTGTCCTGGTATTTACCCTTAATCACACAGGGAGGATGTTGGTTTTGGGTATAACCAGCTATCTTTGAAGAGTATACAACTGTTAGAATGTACTGGGACACGGAGGACCTAAGCCACCTCCTATGCTGGAACAAGGAAGGTATGAGACACCAGCTTAATACCTGACCGCGAGATTCCCCATATCGGAAGCACCGCAGGCATACCTACCTGCGTCCTGCTGGAAACCGGCTGAATCCTCACTGCCCCTCCCCTCTCCCTTGAGGTTTTCCCACAGGCAAGGACCACAAATCTCCTGGACTTTCTGCCCCCCAAATCAGCCATCCCTGATCAGAGGACATTGTCTTGCAAACACGTATACCCTGGACACCTGGGGCAGATAAGCAGGGTGACCCGCGCTCCCCGGAGGGTCTGCTACACACCCTTAAAAACTGTTCTACCCTTTTCCTTGCTGCTGCGCTCTGTTTGCACTCAGCCCGCCTGATTGCAGTGTCTCACCTCGAATAAAAGCCCTTAATTGGACCTTTTTGGCTCCTGGTCCTTTCTTAGCCACTTCAGCTACCTAACATTGACCATTTCCTCCAGGCGCCATTCCCTATATACTTACCTGAGCCTGTTTTGCTTCCTTAACTCTTTTATTTATTTATAGAGAGAGGGGAACAGAGGGATAAAGAGAGGGAGAGAAACATCAATGTGTGGGAGCCTCTCACATACATGCCCATATAACAGGGGCCTGGCATGTGCCCTGACTGGGGAATTGAACCGGTGACCCTTTGGTTCCCAGGCCAACGCTCAATCCACAGAGCTACACCAGCCAGGGCTGCTTCCTTTGCTTTTTAGGGTGGCCTGAAATCCAGACGAGGAAGAAAGTACTTAGGGAGGACTAGTATCCCACGTAATAGATTAAGAAAACTGCAAGGTCTAAAGAATGCAGCCCTTCCAGCCGCATCTCTGTCCCAGGCTGTAAGACTTCTGGGAGCCGCGCTGATGGCAGGGAATATCTGTGTTAACTCCTGGGCGTGTGGGCCTTGACTCTGTTTCGCTGCTATAACAGGACACCACAGACTTGGTGGCCTATCGATAATGCACATTTATTGCTCACAGTCCTGGAGCTTAGAAATTCAAGATCAAGGCACTAGCAGATTTGGAGTCTGGTGAGAGCCTGCTTTTTGGTTCCTATAGGGCCATCCTCTCTCTATATCCTCACATGGAAGAAGAGGACTGGGAGTTCTCTGGCTGTCTTTTTTTTTTTTTTTTTTTTTTTTTTAGTAATTTTTAATAAAGATTTTATTTATTTTCTTTTTAGACAAAGGGGAAAGGAGAGAGAGAAACATCAATGTGTGGTTGCCTCTCACGCGCCCCCCACCACCAGGGACCTGGTCCGCAACCCAGGCTTGTGCCCCAACTGGGGAATCGAACCAGCGACCCCTTGATTCGCAGGCCTAAACTCAATCCGCTGAGCCACACCAGCCAGGGCTGTCTTTTATAATGAAACTAATCTCATTCATGAGGGCTTCACCCTCAAGTCCTAATCACGTATTAGAGCCCCACCTCTAAATGCCATCACATTGGAGATTACATTTTAACATGTGAATTTTGGGGAACAGAAACAGGGTCTAATTCTGTTCCTGAGAAAATAGATGTTTTCTGAGCATCTGCTCTGTGACAAACTGTGGGCTTCAGGAATGTAGATGGCACAGTTCTTGACCTTCAGAAACTCAGTAGGTACTTTGACAGTAAAATAATAAAACACTGTGATGGGAAGTTCCTCAAAAGGGGAGCAAAGTGCTCTGGTATCCCTGAAAAAAATAGAGATTGATCCTGAAATCCCCTATAGTAAAGTGGCTTCTGATAGGAAGGGTTATTTGAGAGAAATCCTAAAAGATGAGTAGTATTTGACAGGACGGAAAGTAGAGATGGGGGCAGACAGAGAGTGTATTTGTGGAAAGACAGCGTGAATCAAGCCCAAGGAGGCACACAGGTGTTGGCAGACTGGAGTTATGCCGAGTGGTTAGAATATCTGATGAAAGTTTGGGCAAGGGACTGAGAAAACACATGGCTGCAGAAGTAGATAAGGGCCACATTACAAAGACCCTTGGGTGAGGATTTTTTCATGTTGAGATATTTTAAATCTAGTTTGGGGCACTTGAGGCTGAAGGAAAGTTTTAAGCAGGAGAATGAATGGATAATCGAATAACTATTATTAATAATAACAAGTATTTATTGAGCAATTACTATATGCCAGGACTTGTGCTGTTTTATACATATTTGGTATTATCCCATTTCATCGCTACAACTACCCTATGAGGTGGGTAGAATGAAATACTAGTTCCATTTTGCAGACTAGGATCGGAAACAGCAGTTAGGCGTTTGTGTAAGCCAAGATGTGTTCAATTTCGGAGCCTCCTGTATCCTCACTGCCCTTAAGAGTAGCCTGAGGGTATATTTATTAAACACCAGCAAACACATAAACTTCGTTTATCTCTGGGCATCAACTGAGAAAGAGTCTGATAGGGCCAAGATCTTGCTGGGATCAGGTACAGAGGGGTCCCTGCCTGGTCCGGCTGAAACCTCTGTGCTAACCCCAGGCTTGAATGCAAGCGCTCGGCTGTCATGAACGCCTCCCCCGAGGGTCAGAGAGCATGCTCTGTAGTCTCACTTCCGCCACTCACTTGGGCACATATCCTTCACTCTCCAGGCCTCACCCTCTGTATTTGTGACCTAAAGGAGAGGCCATTCATTCTTTTAAGATGTGTTTACAGCCCCCGGCTGGTGTGGCTCAGTGGACTGAGTGCCGGCCTGTGAACCAAAGGGTCGCCAGTTCGATTCCCAGTCAGAGCACATGCCTGGGTTGCAGGTCGGGTCCCCAGTAGGGGGTGTGCGAGAGGCAACCACACACGGATGTTTCTCTCCCTCTCTCCCTCCCTTCCCCTCTCTCTAAAAGTAAATAAAACAAATATTTTCTTAAAAGGAAGTGTTCGCAGAGCAGCAACTATGCCAACTATGCCCTACAGACTGTTCTGGGTGCTGGAGGTATAGCAGTGAATAAGAGAGCTAAATCCCCACAGCCATGGGGCTCACATTCTGCTGGTGAGAGCCGATAAACAAAGGAATGCTGATTTTAAATGATGATGAGAACCATAAAGAAAGCAAAATAAGGTGACGTGATACAGAGTGACTGGGCGAAGGACGCACTATTAGCAGAGTGATCAGGAAGGGCTTCTGTGAAGGGGTAGCATTTCAGCTAAGACCTGAAAGATGAGAAAATCCAGTAGCACGGAGTAAGGAAAAGATACCCCAGGTAGTGAAAACAGCAAATGCACAGGCCCTAGTCTTGCATCTCTAAAGGACGGAGGGAAGGCCAGTGGGGCTGGTACATAGTTAAGTATGCAGGAAGTGAGTATAAAATGGAGTGAAAGAAGGGACAGGGGCTACGCCACATGTGGCTTTGTAAGCCACAGAAAGGAATTTAGATTAATTCTAAGTGAGATAGGAAAACATTAGAGGATTTTAAGTAAAAGCATGACATAATCTGATGCAGGGTTTTAAACATAATTCCTCCAGTTGTAGTGCGGAGAACGCCTGTAACTGAGCGTGAGCCCGGTGATAAGGCTATTGCACAAATCGTGTGAGATGTGATTGGCATCAGCGGAGAAGAGACACATGGTTGGATTGGGATGTGTTCTGGAGACAGGATGACCAGGATTCATTGATGGCTTAGAAGTGGAGGGAGAGCTAAGAGAAAGAGATAAAACAAGGGATTAAACAAACAAACAGGAAAACCTCATGGACAGAGACAACAGCATGGTGACGATCAGAGGGAAGGGAAGAGGAGGGAGGCAAAAGAGGGCAAAGGGGGATAAAGGGAGACAGAAGGAGACTTGACCTGGGGTGGTGAACACACAGTACAGCCTACAGATGGTGTGTTATAAAACCATACACCCGAAACCTATATGATTTTATTAACCAATGTCACCCCAATAAATTCAATAAAAATACTGTAAAAAGAATTACTCCTTCCCTGGCTGCTGTGACTCAGTGGCTTCAGTGCTGGCCTGTGAAGCAAAACGTTGCCAGTTCCATTCCCAGTCAGGGCACATGCCTGCGTTGTGGGCCAGACCCCCAGTAGGGGGCGTGCAAAAGGCAACCGCTCGATGTATGTCTTGTACGTCGGTCTTTCTCTCCCTCTTCTTCTCCCTACCCCTTTCCTTCTAAATAAATAAAACTTTTAAAAAATAAAATAAAAAGAATTACTCCTAGGTTTGGGATTTTTGTGTCACAAGACTGATATTTGTGTCATTTCCTGAGGTGAGCTAAACTGGGTGAGGGAACAGCACAACCCTAGTGGTTACGAGATGGGCTCCGGGGCCAGGCCACCTGGCTTCAAATCTCAGTGCTGCAGCGCGTAGACTTGGGCAAGTTGCTTAACCTGTCGGGGCCACTGTTTCGCCGTGTGTACAATGGTGGGAGGGAGCAGTGATAATGACATACCTACATAATAGGGTTGTTATGAGGATTACATAAGTTAATAGAGTTAAAGCAGTTGGAACAATGCCGATCACAGAGTAAATGCTCTGTGGTACTTATTGCCGTTATTTCTAGGGTATGCATTTGCAACTCGTTAAGCTTCAACCATCTAACTCCATGTTCTCGACCTCACTTGATGTTTGCTCTTCGGTCTTCTTCTTACCTCTGACTTTGTCTTCCCCGCGGTGGAATTCAGGAGATAAGCAGAAGAGGCTCCCATGGCGAGCTCAGGCCGCAGTGCGCAGGCCATCTGGTGCGACTCAGGCAGGCAGGGAGATCAGCAGTCAGGGTATCTTGAGCTTTCGGGATGAGGAGAGGCTTTGGCAAACTGCTGATGCTTCATGAAGCTGGACTCAGGGATCTCTTTATCTTCTTTCTGAACTGTTTGTCCTATTCTCTGACTTTTTCTTCAGAAGATACCGGGAAGCTGCTCTTTTTATCCCTTGATCTGTACATTCTCTTCAAAAGGATGGCCCGCTAAATGTTAATAGGTTTATTTGAGGGGGCGAAGTGTCCTGTGATCAAATTCCTTGATAAAAGAAATGAAACATCTTAGAAGCCTCTGTTCTGCTAAAGTGCATTGTAAATCTCTAGGAGAGAAGATAAGGTTACAGTATTTCTTAACCTTACTTAAACACGGAGCCTTCCCTTGCATAGATGTCACATTTTAGAAAATGCTATCATAGACAAAAAAATCCCTCTCAGGAATATGCTGGTGTCTGAGTTCACTGTTCTAGCAGATTTGCTTTCTCAGCTCAATCTTTCAATGCGGAAAGGAAAAAAATGGCAGGTTTTGGAGACTGTCAGATCTGGTTCGAATTTTGACCTGCCACTTAGAACTGCAGGCATCGAGCAAGTTCCTTTGGCCCTCTCTGGGCTTTGGTCTCCTCATTTGCGTAATGGAAAACTGTAATAATACCTGCTCTTCAGGAGTATTATTAGAGTTGGGATACTATATTCGAGGGCAACGGTTATACTAAATGTGGGCCGCAGGTTGGAGAAGTTACTTTCAGACATCAGGAAGCAGGTGGGGCATATAAGTCTCTCCGTTGTTCAAGACGTGGCATTGCACAGTAAATGACTTACAGAAGAAAACAGGATGCTGGGAGCATGAGAAATAAATTCAATAGCCTTGGAAAACAGATGTGTAATACAAGGCTATTACCAGTAGAGGGCAAGGACTTAAAATGATAAAGGGGGGGTATAGGGGACAGCAACTGGGGAAACATTGGGACAGCTGTAATAGAATAACAATTTTAAAAAAACATTTTTTTTTCTGATTAAAGCCCTACTAAACAAATGTCCATTTTAGAAATACTGAAAAGTGCAGACAAATTATTGAACAAAATTTTTAAAATCTCTCATGATTCCACCTCCTAGAGCTGTTAATTAATATTTTATTTGCCTCCAGAATTATATGCAATATATATGTTTATAGAGTTTATATCATGCTATATATGTAATTTTGTTTCTCTATTTGTTGAACATAACCACATAAGCATTTCCCCTCTCCAGGTCATTTGAGAATTTCTGTCAATATGATATATATTTTGTAATATGCATAATCTTAATTTATGAACACTTTATAATTTGCCGTTTCTAAATGAATGTAAATTGTCATTGCTACTAAAGTTTTACTATTTTAAATAAGGCTGTGGTGAAAATCTTTGTGCATAAAGTGTTTCTGCATTTCAAGTAATTTCCTTGGGACCAATTCCCAGAAGTGGGATTACTGGGCTCAGGAACTGGTTGTTTGAAGGCTCATGATATATGTAGATGGAATTCTTTTCCAGAACAACTACAACAATTTTTATTTCCGCCAGCAGTTTGAATGAGTCTCAGCTATACCGCACCCAGTCCAGCAACTGGTATTCAAGCTTTAAAAAGGGCTTTGCTAATTTGATAAAAGAAAAATGCTAGCTTGCTTTAATTTACATTTCTTGATTAAATATGAAGTTGAGTATCTTTTAAAGTGTGTATTAACTGTTTGTATTTCTTTAGTGATTTTTTTGACTCTATCAACTGAAGGCCTTATTTATTGTTATGAATTGTTTAAATTTTAAGGTCTTTAAACTTTTTCTTTATTTGTTGCAAATGGTTATGGATATTTAGTTTCTTTTAAATTTTATCTTGAATTTAGCTGTTGATATTTATGACCCAGCATTTGTGGAGATTGATTTTTAAAAAAAAGAGTAGTACAGGCATACCTCATTTTATTACGCTCTGCTTTATTGCGCTTCATAGATATTGTGTTTTTTTCACAAATTGAAGGTTTGTGGCACCTCTGCATTGAGCAAGCCTGTCGGTATACCATTTCTCCAACACCATTTGCTCACTTTGTATCTCTGTGTCACATTCTGGTAATTCATGGAATGTTTCAAACTTTTTCATTAAAATATTTGCTATGGTGATCTGTGATCAGTGATCTTTGATGTTACTATTGTAATCGTTTTGGGGTGCCATGAACCATGCCTATAGAAGATGGCAAACTTAATGAATAAATGTGTATTCTGACTGCTCCACTCACTGGCCATTCCCTTATCTTTCTCCCTCTCCTTGGGCCTCCCTATTCCCTGAGACCCAACAATATTGAAATCAGGCCAATTAATAACTCTACAATGGCCTCTCTAAGTATTCAAGTGAAAGGAAGAGTCACACATCTCCCATTTTAAATCCAAAACTAGAAATAATTAAGTTAAGTGAGGAAGGCATGTTGAAAGCCAAGATAAGCCAAAAGCTAGGCCTCGTCCACCAAACAATTAGCCAAGTTGTGAATGCAAAGCAAAAGTTCTTGAAAGAAGTTAAATGTGCTACTCTGGTGAATGCATGAATAATAAGAAAGCAAAACAGCCTATTGGCAACATGGAAAAAGCTTTAGTGGTCTGGATAGAAGATCAAATCGGCCACAACATTCCCTTAAGCCAAATCCTAATCCAAAGCAAGGCCCTAACTCTCTCCGATTCTATGAAGGCTGAGGGAGATGAGGCAGCTGCGGAAGAAAAGTTTGAAGCTAGCAGAAACCATCTTCAAAAATGTAAAAGCACAAGGTGAAGCAGCAAATGTTGATGTAGAAGCTACAGCAAGTTATCCAGAAGGTCCAGCTAAGATAACTGTTGAAGATGGCTACACTAAACAACAGATTTGCAAAGCAGACAAAACAGCCTTCCTTATATTGGAAGAAGATGCCATCTAGGACTTTCATAGCCAGAGAGGAGAAGTCAGTGCCTGGCTTCAAAGCTTCAAAGGACAGGCTGACTCTCTTGTTAGGGGCTAATGCTGCTGGTGACTTTAAGTTGCGTCCAATGCTCATTTACCATCCTTAAAGTCCTAGGACCCTTAAGAATCAAACTAAGTCTACTCTGCCTGTGCTCTGTGAATGAAACAACAAAGCCTGGATGAATATTTTAAGCCCAACGTTCAGACCTATTGCTCAGAAAAAAAAAATTCTTTCAAAATAATAGTACTCATTGGCCATGCACCTGGTCACCCAAGAGCTCTGGCACAGATGGACAATGAGACTAATGTTGTTTTCATGCCTGCCAACACAACATGTACTCTGCAGCCCATGGATCAAGGAATACTTTCAAATTTCAAGTCTTATTATTTAAGAAATACACTTCATAGGGCTATAGCTGCCATAGATAATGATGCCTCTGATGAATCTTGGCAAAGTAAATTTAAAGCATTCTATAAAAGAGTCACCATTCTAGATGCCATTAAAAATGTTTGTGATTCATGGTAAGAGTTCAAAATGTCAACATTTACAGGAGTTTGTAAGAAGTTGATTTCAACCTTTATGGATGGCTTTGAGGGGTTCAAGACTTCAGTGGAGGAAGGAACTGCAGATGTGCTGGAAATAGCAAGAGAACTAGAATTAAAAATGAAGCCTGAAGATGTGACTAAATTGCTGCAGTCTCATGATAAACTAATGGGTGAGGAGTTGCTTCTTATGGATGCGCAAAGCGGTTTCTTGAGATGGAATCCACTCCTAGTGAACATGCAATGAAGATTGTTGAAATGACAACAAAGGACCTGAAATACTACATTAACTTAGTTGATAAAGCAGTGGCAGGGTTTGAGACGATTCACTCCAATTTTAAAAGAAGTTCTACTGTGGATAAAATGCTATCAAATAGCATCGCGTGCTACAGAGAAACTGTTTCCTCAAAGAAATAGTCGATGATGCAGTAAACTTTATTGTTCTCTTATTTTAAGAAATTGCCACGGCCACCCCAACATTTAGCGACCATTACCAGGATCAGTCAGCAGCCATCAACATCAAGACCCTCCACCAGCAAAAAGATTACAACTCACTGAAGGCTCGGATAGTGTTTAGCATTTTCCAGCAATGAAGTGTTTTTAATGAAATTATGTACAATGTGGTGGTCTGGCACCGACACTGTAATAGCTCCAAGGCATGCCTGCAATTTGAAAAGCATTTCAAGATCTTGGAGGCATTAGATAAGCTAATACCTATTTGATATGCTTTGATGTTGGTGCTATAATAATACTGAGAGTACATGCATATTGAGGGCTCGCCAGATGCCAGGCACACTGCTGACTGACATCAGTAATCTCATTTAATTTCCATCCAAAACTCCTAAAGAAGGTATTATAATTATCTTCAGAGTCAGAGGACATCATTTTTCTGAAGTCAGCTGGTAACAGCTGTCTCTAGATTCTGCAGTTCTAACAATTGTGCTCTATTTCTCTGGTATTAAGACCTGAGGGCCTTCCATACGGTTACACAGGTTGCGCGTGCACCGTTTAACTCCAAGGAGGACCATTCTCATGCCTGGTACTCCCTAGAGTTGTGCCATGCACACCTGCATGACCATATGCAGTTTGCCTGTGAGTTCCCTTTCTTTGATTAAGGAATATTAGAAAATCTATTTGGCCCATGGAGATATGAGATCTGACTGCGGGAATGCAGTCAAATGCCTTTTGCCTTCTCGAGCTTGACTTTCCCAAAGAGAAAATCAATGGGCTCCACCCAATCAATTATTTTAAAAAGTGTGGCATGGGTTCCAGAGGTGACATCAGACATGCTTATAGATGGTGATTCACATGGTTATTTTTTAACAGTAACAAATTTATTTTATGCTTATCTTCTAATAATGGCATGTTACTGATTCTTCGTTTCTAACAGTCCTATAAAGTTTCCTTTTAAAATAAGTTTTGTAAGTAAAAAGTTTAGTTGATTTAAACAGAAATATTAGGGGTAGTCATATAGGTGGTCCTTTGAATGTTTATTGCCTGATTACCTGTGTCTTACCTGGAATGTAAATTTCTTGGGAGCAGGACATTTGTCTATCGTTATCACTACTGTATTCCCAGTTCCTAAAGCAATGGTGGCATGTAGTAGATGCTCAAGAAATGTTGTTAAGTTAATTTAAAAAGAACAAATGGACTTCTGGGTTGCGGTGCAACACGTAGGGAGCTTGGAAGTTGTCATTCTCATCCTCACAAATAAGAAACAAACCCCCAAAATTAAAAATTAACAGCTCTTTATCCATCCACTCAAGAATCAAGGTCACAGGGAAAGCCACTGGCCCTAACGCTGGAGAGACAGACAGATACAGAGAATCACAGCTTCTACTGGAGTAGAAGCCGGGGAGCAAAAACCTCCAATGGATCCAGTACAGGGGTAGGAAGTTAAACTCCAGCCGGTGAATTGCTGGAGTCTCCACGCGGACAAGGTGCAGGGTACACATTTTCGTGAGTTTTACCTGGGGAGCCACATCAGGTTATGACAGGGAAGATCAGAGAGCAAGTTTCTCTAACTCTGTAGGCAAAGGGTTAAACAGACATTTTTAAACACCTCAAAGCAATCTGTTCCTCTTAATAAGCGCTGCCTTCAAGAGAAACGATTTCATCGGATTCTAACTTACTGGGGTTTTACTAGAGTCTAACCTACCTGGGGGAAGGGAAAGAACCAGCCCCAGTCTTACAGCCTTTTTATCTAACCCAACAGAACAGAACTGAGAAGCGCTTCTAAAGGTTACCTCCTAGGGTCGCAGGCTTCCTAAAATACAGAGACCTGATCATAGGAGTGTGGGCTGCTCCCCTCCCTCAATATCTTCTCACCACATAAACAGGGCACTTGTACAGTAACAGGGAAATATAATAAAATAACTGCACATCTTAGAATGTATTTTTAAAAATCTCTAGGGAAATCGAAACCTGACGGGGGCAGAATAACAAGGGCACCAGAGGGAATTTTAGCTTCTGACGTTTACAGCGAGAACAGACAGTAAACACAGGCCAACTCTTAGTCAGATAAACACAAAACCCCATACTAATGACCTACTTACCTCAGTCCCTTTTAATCAATACATCATGTTTGGCTTTCAACAAAAACAAAAATATGAGGCATACTAAAAGACCAAAAACACAGTTTGAAGAAAGGGTTAGCATCTGACTCAGGTTCAGATATGGCAAGGATGTTGACATTATCTGACCAAGAATTTTTAAAAATCATGGTTAATATGCAGAGGGCTTTAATGGAAAGTGAAAAACGTGCAAATATAGATATGTAATGTGAGGGAGCTGAAGACTGAGAAAGAATGAGAAGGAAATGCTAAAAATCAAGCACAATGCAACAGAAATTTAAGATAATTTTTTAAAAGATTTTATTTATTTATTTTTAAAGATAAGGGAAGAGAAAAAGAAAGAGAGGGAGAGAAACATCAATGTGCTGTTGCCTCTTGCACACCCCCAACTGGGGACCTGGCCTGCAACCAGGCATGTGCTCTGACTGGGAATCGAACCTGTGACCCTTTGGTTTGCAGGTCAGCACTGAATCCACTGAGCCACACCAGTCAGGGCAGAAACTTAAAATAATTTCGATAGGCTCATTGATAGATTGAAAATGGCCAATGAAAAGTATCAGTGAGCTTGAAGAAACACCAGTAGAAACTTCTAAAACTAAAATGCAAAGAGAAAAAAAGAAAGAAAAGATAAAATAACTAAAACTTGTGAGACATTTGCAAAAACTGTAACATACCCATAATGGGAATAGAGGGAAAGAGAGAGAGAGAAACAGAGGAAATATTTAAAGCAAAGAAGACTGAAAATTTCACATTACTGATAGCAAACCAAAAATACAGGAAGCTTCAAGAACAGGAAACAAAATAAATACCCCCCAAAGTACACCAGGGAATGTAATATTCAAACTTCAAAAAAAAAAAATCTTGAAATGAACCAGGAGTAGAAATAACCTTACCTTACCTACAGAAGAGAGAAGATAAGAATTAGACTTCTTTTCAAAAACCACATGTGCAAGAAGATAGAGTGAAATATTTAAAGTGTGCAGAGGAAAAAAACCCCACCAAACTAAAAATCTGTATCCACCAAAATTATTCTTCAAAAGTGACGGACAGTGCCTTGGCTGGGTAGCTAAGTTGGTTAGAGTGTTGTCCCAATATGCCAAGGTTGCAGGTTCAATCCCCAGTCAGAGCACATATAAGAATCAACCATTGAATGCATGACTAAGGGGAACAACAAATCTCTCTCTTGCTCTTCCCCCCCTTCTCTCTCTCTCTAAAATCAATACTTTTTTTTTAATGGAGAGCCCCAGCTGGTGTGGGTCAGCAGATTGAGTGCTGGCCTGCAAACTGAAAGGTTGCTGGTTTAATTCCTGGTCAGGGCACATTCCTGGGTTGCTGGCCAGGTCCCCAGTTGAGGGCATGAGAGAGGCAACCAATCAGTGTTTTTCTCCCTCTCTTTCTCCTTCCTTTCCCCTCTCCCTAAAATTAAATTAATCAAATCTTTAAAAAATAAAAAAATGAAGGAGAAATAAAGACTTTCTTAGATAAACAAAAATTGAGAGATTTTGTTGCCAATAGACCTGCCTTGCAAGTAATGTTTCGCAAAGTTTTTCAAGGAGGACAACAATAGAGGTCAAAAGCTCTTATCTACATGAAGAAAGGAAAAATATTAGAGAAGGGATAAATAATGGTAAAAATAGAATATTTTCTTTTAAGATTTTATTTATTTATTTTTACAGAGAGGGGAAGGGAGGGAGAAAGAGAGGGAGAGAAACATTGATATGTGATTGCCTCTCATGAACCCCCTACTGGGGACCTGGCCCGCAGCCCAGGCACGTGCCCTGACTGGGAATTGAACCGGTGACCCTTTGGTTTTCAGGCTGACGCTCAATCCACTGAGCTACATCAGCCAGGCTTTTTTTGTTGTTGCTGTTATTCTTAATTGACCTAACAGTTAACAGTTTGTTCAAATTAATAACAGCAACAATATATTCAATAATTATAGCTTATGAACAAGTAAAATGAACAACAGCAATGTTATAAGGAATTGGAGAGAGGGATTGGGAAATCTCCAATATAAGTTATTTGCACTTCATGGAAAGTGGTATCATGCTACTTGAAAGGGAACTTGGATCAGTTATAAATAAATATCGCAAACTCAATGGTAACTCCATAAAATTTTTAAAAAATTATCCTCACCTGAGGACATTTTTTCATTGCTTTTAGAGAGAGAGGAAGGAAGAGAGAGAAACATTGAAGTGAGAGAGAAACATCGGTTGGTTGCCTCTCTTTACATACCTGGACTAGGGCTCGTATGTGCCTCCGACTGGGATCAAACCTGTAACCTAGGTATTAAAAGAACCAGTTATAGCAGAAAGCCAATATAACTCACACAAGAGTCATTCCTAGAGCATCAAGCTCAGGCGATCAAGGAGTCAGCACCACTGGATCCCACAGGACACATACAACAGAAGGTCATCCCACCAAGACTGGGAGTCCAAGCAGATCTATCTAATACATAGAAACAGCCACAAAGAGACAGCCGAAATGGGGAAACAAAGAAAAAGATTTCAAACGAAAGAACAGAGAGATTCTCCAGAGAAAGAACTAAACGAAATGGAGGTAGGCAATTTATCAAATAGAGTTCAATGTAATGGTTGTAAGGATGCTCAACAACCTGAAAAAGGACATAGAAACTATGAAAAATAACCAGGAAGAAATAAAGAATAACATCTGAAATGGAGAACACTGGGAAGAATCAGTAGGATGGATGAAACAGAGGGCCAAATCAGTAATTAGAGGACAAGGTAGGAAAAAAAATCACCCAATCAGAGCACCAAAAGAAAAGAGAATTAAAAAGCAAAATGATAGTTTAAGGGATCTTTGAGACAGCATGAAATGTAATAACATCCACATCACAGGGGTACCATAAAGACAGGAAAGAGAGCAAGGAACAGAGAACACATTTGAAGAAATAATAGCAGAAAGCTTCCCTAACCTGGTGAAAGAAAAAGCCAGACAAGTTCAGGAAGCACAGAGGGAGTCCTAATCAAGATGAACCCAAAGAGACCCACAGCGAGACACATCATAATTAAAATGGCAAAGGGTAAGGACAAGGAGATAATCTTAAAAGCAGCAAGAGAGAGGCAGTTAGTTACCTATGAGGGAACTCCCATAAGGCTGTCAACTGATTTCTCAACAGAAGCACTTCAGGCCAGAAGGGATTGGTATGAATTATTCAAAGTGATGAAAAACAAAGACATGCAACCAAGAATACTCTAATCCAGAAATGCTATCATTGAAAAATAAGGAAAAATAAACAGCTTCCCAGAC
>PVJD01011869.1:0-43250 GCA_004026545.1 Mormoops blainvillei | reverse complement strand
TTATTGAAGAGTATAGAGGGAAGGATGGGTCTTTTATAAGATATATCCTCGAACAAGAATGACTCAGGAGACTAGCAGTCAAGATGGCAGTATAGGCAGAGATGATTTGCCTCCTCCCACAACCACATAAAAATTACAACTAAAGTATAGAACAACCATCACTCAGAACTATCAGAAATTGAGCTGAATGGAAGTCTGACAACAATGGAATTAAAGAAACCACATCCATTCAGACTGGTAGGAGGGGTGAAGATGCAGAATGGGCTAGTCCCACATCCACCTGTGGTGGATAAAAATTTGGAAGGGATATCTCAGGTGCAAGGAGTTGAAACCCCACACCAGGTCCCCTGGCCCAGGGTTCCAGTGCCAGGAAGGTAAGTCCCCACAACTTTTGGCTGCAAAACCTAGCGGGGATTGAGTCAGTGGAGGAAACTGCTAGACCCCCAAGTAGTTCCCTTTAAAGAACCCACACATAGACTCACTTACTCAGACTCACTCCCTCTGAGCTCCAGCAGTGGGGTAGCAGCTTGAAAGGCACCAGTGGCATACAGGGAGGAACTCAAGTGTCTGGCATCAAGGTGAACAGAGGTCATTGTCCCTTTTCTGAACCCTATCCCCACAGAGTTGGCAAGCTGGTGCCATATATGAGAGTCCATCAACCTGGCTAAAACTTCTGCCCCACCCTGGAAACCCCTTGAGACTCTACCCCACCCAACTTACAGGCCCACCCCATCTGCTTTTCCATATGAATGGCTGATCTTAGCTCATGCTTCACAAGTTCTGAAATCCTATCAAACAAGAAAACTGACCTCAGTGAGCCCCAGGCTCCTAGCAGCAGCCATCTTAGATTCACAGCCCGACTTTACCTGGGAATCTCTAAGCCCAGCACAAGTGGCAGCCATCTCAGATTGCTTTATAACTCAGGTCGGGTAGCCCTGGGAAAACACAGATGGGGGCTGACCTTGCCCTGCACCACCCAGGAAACCCCAGAGCCTGCGCAACCAGTGGGCAGCTACAGACCACATCAGAGGGCCACCACCCTGCCCCCACACAGCTGATCCTCCATGGAGGGCAGAGGTTGATGGTCAGTGGTCACAGCCAGTCCTTGCAGATGATGGGTCTGGGTAAATCCCTTTCATTGACCTGCCGACAGCAACCAAGTTTCAACTACAAGAGGAGGGTGTACTCAACCCACATAAAGGGAACACCTCAAGTTCCCAGCTTGGGTTATAGGGAGACTGTGCCACTGGACCCCACAGCTTGGGTTATAGGGGAGGCTGTGTCATTACATTAGGTCACATTATTAAGAAAGAGAATCAAAGCAGCTCTACCTAACACATAGAAACAAACACAGGGAGGCTGCCAAAATGAATAGACAAAGAAACATGGCCCAAATGAAAGAACAGATCAAAACTCCACAAAAAGAGCTAAATGAAATAGAGATAAGCACCCTATCAGATGCAGAGTTCAAAACACTGGTTACAAGTACGCTCAAGGAACTTAGTGAGGACCTCAACAGTATAAAAAAGATCTAGAAACGAAGGATACACTAACTGAAATAAAGAATAATTTACATGGAAACAACAGCAGAGTGGATGAAGCTGAGATTCAAATCAATGATTTGGAACATAAAGAAGCAAAAAACAACCAATCAGAACAAAAGAAAAAAAAAGAATCCAAAAAAGAAATGAGGATAGTATAAGTACCCTCTAGGACAATTTCAAGTGGTCCAACATTAGCATCATAGGGATGCCAGAAGAAGAAATGGAGCAAGAAATTGGAAATCTATTTGAAAGAATACTGAAAGAAAACTTCCCTAATTTGGTGAAGGACATAGACATGCAAGTCCAGGGAGCACAGAGAGTCCCAAATAAGGCGGATGCAAAGAGGCCCACTCCAAAACACACCATAATTAAAATGCCAAAGGTTAAAGATAAAGAATCTTTAACAAAAATATTTTACTTAATTTTAGAGAGAAGGGAAGGCAGGGAGAAAGAGAAGGAGAGAAACATCAATGTGTAGTTGCCTCTCACACTGCCCCCTACCTCCCCCACACTGGGGACCTGGCCCGCAACCCAGGCATGGGCCCTGACTGGGAATCGAACCAGTGACCCTTTGGTTTGTGGGCTGGTGCTCAATCCACTGAACCACACAAGCCAGGGCAAAGAGAGAATCTTAAAAGCAGCAAGAGAAAAGTCGATAGTTACTACAGGGGAGTACCCATAAGACTATCAGCTGATTTCTCAAAACAAACTTTGCAGGCAAGAAGGGATTGGCAAGAAATATTCAAAGTCATGAATAGCAAGGACTATGGACAAGATTGCTCTATGCAACAGAGCCATCATTTAGAATCGAAGGGCAGATAAAGAGATTCCCAGACAAGAAAAAACTAATGGAGTTCATGATCGCCAAATAATTATTATATGACAAGTTAAAGAGACTTATTAAAGAAAATGAAAATAAAAACTATGAATAATAAAATGGCAAAAAATACATATCTACCAACAAATGAATCTAAAAATCAAACTAAGCAAATAAGAAGAATAGAGATAGAATCATGGATACAGAGATTGTTTTGATGGTTGCCAGATATAAGAAGGGTATGGGTGAATGGGTGAAGAGGTGAGGGGATTAAGAAGTACAAATAGGTACTTATAGAATAGTCATGGGGATGTAAAGTACAGTATAGGAAATGGAGTAGCCAAAGAACTTATACACATACCCGTGGACATGAACAATGATGGGGGGATTCCCTGAGGGAGTGTGGAGTGCTGAGTGGAGGGGAGCAAAGGGGGAAAAATGGGACAACTGTAATAACATAATCAATAAAATATAATTAAAATAAAAGACAATAACTCAGTATTTAATGTATTTAAAAATCATTTAAAGGTGATTTAATGATTTTCATAATATTTACTTAATACTTTTGTTAATAATTAAAACCATACTTCTGATGCAGAAATGTCTTTTACAAGGGACAGGGATATCTTAAAAGTATTTTATTCCTTCTAAAACTGACATGTAAAATGTCTTCCTGTGACATTGATCTTAAATTGATAAATCTTAAATTGATAAAATCTTAAATTGATAAAATTTGTAAGTCAATGAATAGGAAAATCAAGTTAAGAAATGTTCATGTGTATCACATCACAATGACCAACGATCAAACCTTATCAAAGCAATTTTGTGTCAGCCTTATGCTGTGGACAAAACTGATAGATGATATGCCCTCCTTTACAAATGAGGGAAATGAAGCCTGGAGAAACTGGGTGGGTTGGTCAACTTTACACTACTAACCTGAGAAGAGTTGGGATTTAACCAAAGATCTTTCTACTCTATGGGCTCTCTTCATTCTGTTAGCCTAGGCACATCATTTTACTTATGTGGGTTCTCTCAGTTGCAAAATGAGCATAAAAATATTAAGTTGACATTTTATGAGATTATAAAGGTAAAATAAGATATTATAAGTGGAAGTACCATGGTCAAAGAATACAGGTAAGTAAGCTAAAGGACTTTTAAAATATAGAGTAAACTTTAAAATACATATATGTGTACTGTTTAAGAAGACACTGGAGTCAACAGGTCTGGATTCAGATCCCAGTGTGACCATTTACCATGTGGTTCTGGGCAATAATTTAACCTCCCTAAACCTCAGTTTTTCCTTCTGTAAATAATAATATTGATACCTAACATTAGGAGTTGTAAGGACAAAAAAAATAACATATCTAAAATACTCTTCCCAGTGTCTGGCATGTGGTAAGAACTCAATAAATACTAGTAATTGCTATTATCATCTATATGTTCAGTTTGACTGAAGTAGTCTTTAGAACTAGATATTATTTAATTACAAGGGGGGACCCCCCTAGAATGGAATTATCTTCTAGAGGGTGGGCCCCTTGCAGTACAAGCTTCCCCTGCTAGGTGAGTGTTCTAGGAGCCCATCTGTATCAGTGCACCAGCTGGAGTTGTTCTGACAGGTTTCGTTCAGCCTCAGTGAATTTTTTTTGAGGACTTTTTCAATGAGTGTGCCCATTTCATGATGGGCGATTTATGAGCGACCTGCCCACATCATACTGAGTAGTCAACAGTTTTTGACCAAAAACAGCATTACTCCCGCCCCACCCTCCCTATTTACCCAATCTTGCCCCAAGTGGCTTTTTTTGTTTGTGTGTTTCCTCAATGAAAAAAGCCCTCAAAGGGAAATGTTTTGCCAATGCGGAAGAGGTGAAACAAAAAATTGAAGAAGCACTGAAAGGCATCAAAATGGAAACATTCAAAAACTGTTTTGAGCAGAGGAAAAACATCTCGATAGGTGTATTGCATCAAATGGAAAGTACTTTGAAGGTAACAAGTTTAAACGTGTAAGAATAAATCTATAATTTTTTATAAATAAATTCCATTTTGGGAGGTCCCCCTTCTATTTTAAATTTTCATATAATGATACTGAAAGCAAAAGTATCCTAAATAATGTGATTTAAAGGGTAAAAATAAGTGCTTTGTCCTACTTCAAAATGTTCTCCTCAAATACCTGCTAAGTTACCTGAAATTTCCATGCAAGCTACAAAGGGCAGCCCTTGCTTTGGGAGTCGCCTGGCTATGAATGACTTTGTTAAAGCTTTGTTAAAGCTTGTTGGCTTTGTGAAAGCTTGTTGTGCAAATTTGAGGCATCAGTCATTACTCAGATATCAGTCTCCTACCTTTTAAAATAGAGTACAACTAGATTATGTAACTAACTAAGAATCATGGATTCTTAAGACATGAAAGGAATTTAAATCTGCTTCATCCTAGAAAGATTTTTAAAAAAGGTATTTTACTAAGTATAATGCACATCCATGTTTTGGGGCCAAACTTTCAGGGAAAAAAATCTTTTGTTTTAATTAATTAATTAATTAATATTTAGATACTTGTTTTTTGTATTATAAAGGATTTTTAGCATTTATTTTTGAACATATTATAGTATAGGAAATTTCATGTAACAAATAATTACAAAACACAAGAACAGAGACAAGGTATTTCAGGTACTACCTATGTATACTACACATCTTTATTTTTCCTTCAAAAATTTGGGCAAAAATGTGCACATTATACATGCCAAAATACTGTAATCAGTTCCTAACTTCAGCACAAATTAATTCATTTAGTTAGCTAACAAAAGACGTGACACTAAAAAGTTGGCAACAGAACAGTTAAGTTTTGAGAGGAGTGGGAAGAAGGAAAAGGAAATCTCTAAGCATGGACATTGCCTAGAATTATATGCTTAAGGGTCCAACTAATTCTCCTCCTCCTCCGCACAACTCTCCCCAGTCTCCACAGACCATTCTCTCAGGACATCTGCAACTCTCCTACACCTAACGAATAGGCCTACTAATGTCCCTCTAAACTCTTCCAGATATAAAATCCTTGAAAACAGAGAATGAATCCTATTCTTTCCGTCTCCTGCAACACCCAGCAATATGTCTTACACAGAGAAGGTATTCAGTAGAGATAAGCTGTTTCAACAAAGGGCAGGGAGGTAGGGAAAAATCTTCAGTGAGGAACGCATCAGAAAGCAAGAAAAACAAGCAACAAGAAAATAAAATTACAGACCAATACCCCTGATAAACATAGGTGAAAAATCCTCAACAAAATATTAGCAAACCAAATTTAACAATACACTGTAAGGGTCATACACCCTTATCAGAACATTCAATCTAAAAGCAACAGAATAAAAGAAAAAGGACTCATGGACATGGACAACAGTGTGGTAATCGCAGGGGTGAAAGGAGTATAAGGGGACTAAATAGTAATGGAAAAAATACAATAAAAAATAAATAAATAAAAATTAAAAAATTAAAGCAACAGAATACATATTCTTCTCAAGTGCACAAGACATTTGCCAGTACAGAGTATATATAAGGCCACAAAATAACTCTTAATAAATTTAAGAAGATTGAAATTATATGAAGCATCTTTTCCAACCATAATGATATGAGCCTAGGAATTAATTACATTAAAAAACTGGAATATTTGCAAATATGTGGATATTAAAAAACATGCTACTGAACAACCAATGGGTCAAAGAAAAAAAATAAATAAATACCTTAAGACAAATAAAAATGGAAATATAACATACCAAACTTTGTGTGATGCAGCAAAAGCAGTTCTAAGAGGAAGAGCAGTTTCATAGCCTACCTCAAGAAACAAGAAAAGTCTCAAATAAATAAGCTAACTTTATACCCCAAAAAAACTAGAAAAAGAGGAACAAAGAAAGTCCAAAGTTAGTAGAAGGAAGGAAACAGCAAAGATTAGAGCAGAAATAAATGAAATAGAGACTAAAAAGGCTCTGGGGAATATCAAGGAATCTAAGAGCTTGTTCCCTGAAAAGATAAACAAAATTGACAAGTCTTTAGCTAGACTCATCAAGAAAAAGATAGAGGACTCAAATAAAATCAGAAATGAAAGAGATGTTACAACTGATACCAGAGAAATATAAAGGATTGTAAGAGACTACTATGAACAATTACACAAATTGAACAACCTAGAAGAAATGGATAAATTCCTAGAAATATACAACCTACCAGTATTAAATCATGATAAAACAAAAAATCTGAACAGACTGATTACTAGCAAGGTGATTAAATCAGTAGTGAAAATTTCCCAATGTATAAAAGCATAGGACCAGATGGCTTCACTGGTGATGTCTACCTGACATTCATAGAAGAATTAATTCTTCTCAAACTCTTCCAAAAACAGAAAAGGAAGAGTCTTCCAAATTTATTTTATGAGGCCAAGATTACACTGATACCAAAACCAGACAAGAACACCACAAGAAAAGTAAACTACAGGCCAATATCCCTGATGAACACAGATGCAAAAATTCTCATCACAATATTGGCAAGCCAAATTCAACAATACATTAAAAAGATTACAGATCACGATCAAGTGGGATTTGTTTTGGGGATGCAAGGATGGTTCAATATGCACATATCACTCAATGTGATATACCACATTAACAAAATGAAGCATAAAAAGCACATGATCATCTCAATAGACTCCAGAAAAGCATTTGACAAAATTCAACATCTATTTATGATAAAAAAAAAACTCTCAAAAAAGTTGGTATAGACAGAACATAGCTCAACATAATAAAGGTCATATATGACAAGCCCACAGCTAACATCAGACTCAACAGTAAAAAGCTGAAAGCTTTTCTGATAAGATCAGGAATCAGACAAAAATATTCATTCTCATCATTTTCACCATAATATTGAAAGTCCTAGCAAGTGCAATTAGGCAAGAAAAAGAAATAAAAGGTATCCAAATTGGAAAGGAAGAAGTAAAATTGTCACTATTTTCAGATAGCAGGATATTACATATATAGACAAAGCCCTAAAGATTCCATCAAAACCTTTTAAAACTAATAAACAAATTCAATAAAGTGACAGGATACAAAATCAACACACAAAATTTTTTGTTTTTCTATATACTAATAATAAAGTACCAGAAAGAGAAATAAAGAAAATAATCCCATTTACAATTACACAAAAAAGAATAAAATACCTAGGAATAGGTTTAACCAAGGAAGTGAAAGACCTATATATTGAAAACTACAAGAGATTAGTGAAAGAAACTGAAGGAGATACAAATAAATGGAAAGATAATCAATGCTCATGGATTGAATATTATTAAAATGTCAATGCTTACAAAAGTAATCTAGATATTCAATGCAATCCCTTTCAAAATTGTAATGCATTTTTAAAAAAAGAAATAAAACAAATAATTCTAAAATTTGTAAGGACCAAAAGAAACTCCAAATAGCCAAAGCAATCTTCAAAGAACAAGGCTGAGGGTATCATGTTCAGTGATTTCAAACTGTACCATAAAGCTCTAGTAATTAAAACAGTATGGTATTAGCATAAAAACACATTGATCAATGGAACAGAATAGACAGCCCAGTTACAAGCCCACACATCTATGGTCAATTGATTTACCAAAAAGGAGCCAAGAATGTAGAAAGTGGAAAGGACAATTTTTCCAATAAATGATGCTGGGAAAACTGCACAGCGACCTGCAGAAGAATAAAACTTGACCGCTATCTTATCCCATACACAAAAATTAATTCAAAATGGATTAAAGACTTGAACATAAGACCTGAAACCATAATCCTCATAGAGGAAAACACAGTCAATAAGCTGCTGGACATTGGTCTTGAAGGTGGTTTTCTGAATGTGATACCAAAAGCAAAAGAAGCAAAAGCAAAAAGAAACAAGTGGGACTGTATCAAACTAAAAAGCTTCTGCACAACAATGGAAACCATCAACAAAATGAAAAGGCAACCTACTGAACAGAAAAAATCTGTAAATAATATATCTGATAAGGGGTTAATATCCAAAAACTGCATGCAATTCAATAGCAACACACACACACACAGTTGGATTAAAAAATAGGCAGAAGATCTGAATGGACATAGAAGACCTACAGGTGGTCAATAGGTACATAAAAAGATTTTCGACGTCATTAATAATCAGAGAAATGCAAATTCCAATCACAATGATCTAACACCTCACACCTGTTAGAATGGCTATTATGAAAAGGATAGGCAATAACAAGTGTTGGAGAGAATGTGGAGGAAAGGAAACCCTGGTGCTGTTAGTTGAAATGTAAATTGGTACAGCAACTATGAAAAACAGTATGGAAGCACCTTATAAAATTAAAAATAGAACTATTTTTGATCCAGCAATATCACTTCTGAGTATTTTCAAAGAAATGGGTAAATACCCAACTTCTGGGCATTTCCAAAGAAAATGAAAATGCTACCTCAGAAAGATATGTGCACTCTCATGTTCATTGTCACATTATTTAAAAGCCCCAAGATGGGAAAAACAACCCAAGTGTCCATTCACAGATGAGTGGATAAAGAAACTGTGTGTGTATGAAATAATTATACAAAAAAGACAAATATGTCTGATACTATATGATCTCTTACATGTGAAATCTAAATATATATATAAATATAGGGAACAGATTGGTAGTTGCCAGGGGTAGGAAGGGGTGAGAAAAATAGGTGAAGGCAGTATTAATTTATTAAATTAAGAAGTGCTCTTCAGTGGGGACCTATCAGCAGACAGGAAAAGCAAGAATTCAAGTATTTCAAAAAGAGAATGTTAAAGTTATTAAGTTAAGGAAGAATCTTCAGTGGGGATCCATCAGCAGACAAGAAAAGCAAGAATTCAACTATTTAAAAAAAAAAAGAACTACACTTTATTGCTTCACAATTTTGCTTACTGTTTACAGGTACAAAGATTTGGGTTTCCAGAGTTTTTAAAATTTTAGTCAAGCCTTCTAACTGTAACTGAAAAGCAGACTTGAATGCTGAGGCAGTCTTCCTACTATTAGTGATCAACGATTAAACACAGCCCTTGATAGCTTGTAACAGAAATATGCATTTGTATGGGACATAGAAAAATGAGATGGACACATCTTTAAGTTATTTTTGAACAAATTCACTTTCACCCCCACAGCGTTGGGTGGTGTCTTACCGGTTCTCCTTTATCCCCTTTCTGACCAGGTGAGCCTGGTGTTCCAGGTAATCCTGCTTCTCCCTGAGCAAAAACGAATTCCTATGTTATCGAACATTCTGTCACATTGAGCTAAAGACGAGTAGCTTATAAACATTATGCTGACAACAGTAAGATAAAGCATTGCTCCGCTCTGAGCTGATGCTGGCCCCTCCGCTGGAATGTCCTTCTCCCGTCACTTAGTAGTAGTTGCTCACTGCTCTCCGTTGTCTCCGCTTCCATGAGGCCTTTCATGGACTGGGACAGGTGCAGCTCCTCTAGGGGGGCCCTGCGTGTCGTACTTGCCTTTCAGTGGAGCGTACTGTATAGCATTAGTCACTACAGAAAATGTATAGAAGATTCCCCAACACTTTACCCATCCCCTATCCCCAATCCCCCAGCCAGGAGTGAAGTGGTAACAAGATGTATTAAGTCTAAAGGCACTCATTAAGTCACAGTGCTAGGGGATGTCCTGCTCTAGGTACTGGGACAAGTTACACTTTCCTCTTTCTTTTCCTCAGCTACGGGCACAGAGGAAAGCCTTCAAGAGATCACTCAGCCTTCTTTTAGCTCAGGCTTCAGGACTGCCATTAACATCCACAAAAGCAGTTAATATAGGTCAATGAGCCCAGCCTTTCTGACCCAGGGACCATGTGGGTGCAGGTGAAACAAATTCTTTGAGTATTTCCTATACAGCTCATGGCAGAGGGGATAGCCTTAAGTGGGGATACTGGATAAATACAGTCCCCACGTAACAAAGAAATACTAGGCAGTGGCTCTGTATACATGTTGAAGAGCAGGCACTATTGTTCTTCAGCTGTGAGTGCCCAGAATTGAGCGCATTCTTGTCACATGTTAAGTGCTCAATATCTGTCTGTTGTACAGGTTGTTCCTCCCTTCACCTTCCTGTTCATTCCAATTCACTCTGAGAAGAAGGTCAGATGGGCTCAGAACTATCCAGATTAAAACCTAGGAAATCCTATTCCCAACCCCCTTCCCCTAATCCATCCCCATGATTGAGTGGTTTAGGCATTTGGTTCAACTAGCACTAAAGGACAAGACACATTCTGTGCACCGTGTGGAGTGGCTTTTCAGTGGGTGTAGGTTAACACTAGCCTACCTTGTTTGGAATGCACCGGCACTGGTCTTTGAGTTCCTGCTTTGCTGGCAGATACGTAGGCAGTTTACTGGCATGAGCAGGTATTGATAATGATGCAGTACTTCCAATGCCATCATGCTCTGGGCACTGAAATCCAAAAGAGGCTTTAGGAAATGGACGAATTCCAAACATTCTGACATTCTAAACACTACCTCCCACCAAAGTAGGAATGACTGGGTTTACCTGTTAGAACTACCTTCCAATTAACCAAAAGTTGACACTAGTATGTGAGAGTTTGTAATGCCTTGCTTTTTCACTAGCACTAGCCCCCCATGTGTTTTATTTCACTGACAACACACTAGAAATGCATTAAAATGCTGATTTTGGTGAGACACTTTAGAGCTGTTATAGGTGAGTTTAGGACAAGTACAGTAATAACAAACATTTACAATAATAGCATTGTTATGATAAAATAATTTATACAAATAACATCTGTACCTGTGTTTTGGGAACAAAATAAAAAAATTGTAATTTGAACTTTTAAAACACAGTTTACTCAACAATATGATTGTAAAGGCATGTAAAAGTAGAAAATAAATTCCTTTTACACTGTAAAATGTTATATATTTAATTAAAGTATATCTTAATCCAGTCCATTTTCCTTTAAAGTTATAAAACATAGTCTCTACAGTAACAAACAAGTGGTAAATTTTAAACTTATCCAGTGGGTTTGGTACATGTGGGGCAACATAAAGACAGATTTGGTTATGAAGCGGTGAACATTTTTGTCTCAAAAAATCAATACGGATGCAGAGTCTAAAGAGGATAAATGCATCCTTTCCTCTCAACATCATTTACCAGCTCCTTCCTCACACAGTTTGTAACCGAACTTATAATTTCATGAATTTTCAATCTCATAATTCTGAATTTGCAATTTAGAGGAAGGAGTTCACACGTGACTTTGCATACTATAAATCAGATATGCATTGAAAAAGATTGTCAGGGTACATAATTAAAAGTTAATCAAAGGTTTTTTATTGTGGTAAAATCACGGTCGGTATTAGTTTCTTTGGTGAATTTGGCTATATTTTCCAAGTACTCTATAATAAACATGTATAACTTTTAAAACAAAAATTATTTTGAAAACTGGGTAGTACTCTAATGCTTGTGAAAATTAAAACCAAGAAAAATAGCACGCAGAAATACTGTAACTAGTTTCCTGTCTCCTCACGTGTTCTATCACATTGACTCTTTCCAGATTTAATGATTAGCTACTTAGTTGTCTTAATAAGTTTCCAAGTTCACAAGTCTAAAAAACACATTAGAATAAAACACAATTGTCACCCAAACAGTCCAGTTATCACATATGATCTGATATGATCTCCCAACCAGTTCCTGCTTCATAGGTTGCCAGTCAGGTAACCAAGATCCAGTTAGAGTTCACAATTTTGCTCTGGATAACTGATTCACTTTATTAAACTGGGAATTTAAATGACTATAAATTACTACAAAACTGTCCACACTCTCCAAAAAGTACCTAAAAGAAACATAAAATGTACAAGTAAGGACTCTTTCCCTTGTAAAACCGCTGCTTTTGATTTGACTCATATTTAATTAATTGGCCCTCAAAATTTTAATCACTTTTCTCACTTATTTTCAGCAAATGCTCCTGATTTCCTCCTTCTGTTCATATTTGTTCTTCATTCTATGCCTGCAGTTTATGAAACTTGACTTACTTTAGGAACAGAAAATCAAATAAATAGAACAAAAGAAGTGTGTTTATAGATTATCTTGAATCAATTTCACCTTTGAAGTATGCTATAAAATATTAAAAATAAAAAATTTCTGATTTGAAATTCCAGGAAAAAAATTAGATTTTTAAGCAATCACATTAAAATTTCCTGAATTCAACACATTAAAAAAGAAAAAAGACACAGAACAACGGTTGATGTCAGAATTATAGCAGATGCACTTAACTGACTTTTTATAATTATTTATTTTCCAAACTATACACTTTCATTTGTAAAATGCAACATGTTCTATTTTCTGTTAATCATGAACAGAATGGTGATGTCTCTCCAAATAATTATCAGCAGAAAAATAAGCAGTCTTTTGTTATTGTTTCCTTAGTTAGAGATGAATTCCTGCCTTATTTTCTATTCTTTTAAATTAACTCCTACATAATCTTTTTAAAACATAAGTGACTTTTTTCATAATTTGTTAGGTCATGCCACTGCTTTTAATAATCAAACCACTCTATCAAATCCATTGCCTATACTTCCCTAAACAGTTTTCTCATAATTTGAGTTGAAAATGTCCGTGATGTGATAAAAAAGAGTAGTAACTGTTGATCGAGGATATATTATTTGGATATATTATAACATTATTATGTTACTTTTCAATCACAGAAAATTATTATTTTAAGAGCTCCTACATCACAAAAGCACGATTATTAAAAAAATAAAATAAAACTTTTGGAGAGTTGTTGTCTTCAAGATTTAAATGTGTGACTCCAGGAAGTCTAGGTATTTCAAGTCTGTAGATTGGCATTCTAAATTATCTTTTTAGATATTTATAGAAAGACAGTTGGCTGGCTTTCATTTTACTTGGAATAAGAACCCATAAACTGGGTTGGAGATATGCTTCATAAAATCAAGTTACATAAGCAAAACAAAAGAGTTTGAAAGACTTAGCTATGCTTTGAATCAGCTGGTCACATTATTATTCTACTACCCATAGTGAGTAATAGAGATTAAAAATATTCTTGCATTACTACACTGTTGATAAAAATTTTCATATAATTTTTATAGTAAGTGTAGGACTTCAGAAAAAAGTGAGATACAAAGAAAAACATTTTCACCTTTTACTTTTCACATGTTCTTTCTGTGACTTCTCAGAATTTGACCCTTTCAAAAACACTTTTTTGTCCCATCTCCTTCAGTGGTTGTAAGTCAACAAGGCATGAAACAATGTTTTGAATATCTTCTAAAAACAAAGCACTAGTAATTTTTAAAAAAATAGTATAAAGTATAACTCCCCTTAATGAGTTTAAAATGCAGTTGAATAAATTACAACTATATCTAATAATATAAGATGGCACACATGACCATCACATTGAAAGACAGAAATTACTGAATTCGGAATTTCTTTGGAATGGAAGATTGGTACAAGAAAGTAATAGCTGCAGTTAGGTTGGGAATATTAAGAATGAGAGACTAAAAAATTGAATTTATGGTTTGTTGCCAACAGTGAATGACCGAAGGATTTGAGAAAGATGAATAGAGGGCAGGGAACATGCCTTATTCATGTCTGTTAGCCTTGTTCCTTAACACAATGTCTAGAAGATCAATGTTTTTCAACAATAACTGTGTAGTGGAAGAAAGTAAATGAATATACGAAGCAGTGATTCAGAGTCTTATTCTGGTTATGCTGGAAAGCAAAGCGGCCACAGACAGGGAAGGCCGTTTAGACGCTAATGCAGCAACCTAGAAATGAGGCAGAGGCGGACCACGGCCGTGACGGGGAGAAGGAAGATGCGGATGAAAGCGCCGTCGTAAAGGTAAACTGCCCAGGACGGATATGCTAGAAGAGGGAAATTTGTGAGAATAAGGTATGATCACAAATTTAAAACCCCTGTAACTGGAGAGGGATGATGCAACTGTTATAGCATAGTTTAAAGAGAAAGGCATATATTCCCTTTTACTTATATCGAATCCAAAGTGAGGATATAACATTTCCAAAGTTCAGGATGAAACACTGGGATTAAAATAGTTAACAGAAACTATGGGAGGGCTCTAAGACAGGTCTCTTACTTGGAAAAAATTATTCACCTGTCTTCAACAGAAGATATCAGTGCTGCCCTACACTTGGACTCTACAGACTAGACAACTGGCATTCTACATTCTTCACATGCCATGAAAATGAACTTACCTTAGTATCTGATATTTCGCAACAAGATTCTTTAGCTATGAAGTTTGAGTTACAGTAGATATTAAGTTGGTGAAGTTCAATCTATTAAAAAATTAGTAATAAGATATATCATTAGTTTTTTTAAGAAAACCACATTTAGACACTTGAGAACTATAGTAATTTACCCGGTAAGAAAAAGGAAGCTAAAACAAATATATTACTTGTAGGTATTTTTAATATTTTTATTAATTTAGAATCATGATTTTATACACCATTTGAAAAACAGATTCAGTTATCAAGGTGAATCTACAGATAAAGGAAATCAATGAATGAAAGTAATTCCACACCTTGGCTAGTTGTTTTAAACAATAAAAAAAAGTAATTAAAGAGAGGTACTGCTATTCACCACAATAAAGTATATACCCACAAAGTAAGGACTATATCAAAGTAAAAAATTCTGGAAAAAAAAAGTAAGGTCAAAGGTCTGAGCACATGATGGTAAAGGCTTTATCTGTAGCTCCAGACTTATTTGACAATGGAAAAAGATGATCACTTCCCAATAAGGCAAAAAAAGGTATTTAGTTTTTATATTTTTTTCATGGATTCTGTCTAATACGTATGGATTTTATGTTATATTGGCTTAGTGTTGAGTAGAACTTGAAATCTTTACAAAATAATTGACTCCTTCTATTTGCTCAGCATGTGGTTTTGTTTTTTTTTGGAATTTGGACATGAAATTAAAGTAGTTTGAGGAAAATACAATTGTGCTTTTAAATATGAGATCAAACAACCACATAAGAGCAAGTAAATAGTACAGACTATTAAAAAAATTTCAATATGACAGATGCTTAAATAAGCTACTTTAAATTATGTTGTGGTTGAAAATTAAAAAATTTAATTACTAATTAATCATATGATGATTAGACATATAAAATACGCCAGGAAGAACCTTATCCCTCCACTCTTTCTCCTCCCTGCCTTACTTTTCTCTCCCTCTCTCCACCTTTTTCTCTGTCTCCCAAAATAACAGAGCTAGATTATGCATTACTTTCAGGTCAATAAATACTTCCTACAGAATGTCTCAACAATAATATTGTAATCATTAATCTTATGATAATAGTAAGCTGATATCTGCAGTTAGTTCTAAATCCCTACTCTAATACAAAAAAAAAAAAGAGGAAAAAAGCTATAACTAATATTCTACATTGAGATGAATAAAATCAACTCAGCTCATTGAAAACATTAAGAACTTCAGACATCTTGTGAATTCATGAGCTGCCTAAGATTTGCGGCCAATGCAGAATTCGGAGATGAAATAAAACTTCTTCTCTATAACCTTTTAGAAGGTTACTGAAATTAATTTTTATTTGTAAACTTTAAATACACTGTCTTACATAGTCTAATAAAATACCAGACAGTAACATACGCATTATGTTGAATGAAGGAAGACAATTTTCTTCTTAACTGAAACTTATTTATCATCATTGTTATCAAAATATGCAACAAATATTGAAATTCTATTATGTACCATCCACTGTGCTAAGCCCTTCAAATGAATTATCTTACTTAACTGAAGATAGATGATCAACTTTTGACAGATTAGAACCTAATCAAGTACCCATGACACTGAAACTACAATCAGCCTAATTTAATTATGCTATTGTTATTCACTAATTATTTTAGAGTCCTTCATTGACACAGTGCTTCAGAATGAAAATATTTAGGGCTAAGTTTTTTACTGACCCTTGTCACACAGAATTTGTTTGTTAAAAAAACACTTTCTATCAGTTTCGTCACCTATTTCTTTCTTAGAAAAGCACACAGGTAGTATATCTAAAATAAAACCTAATCATTAGAATTTTTTTAATAACACACATTCTGAATAAATAAAACATTTTCATATTACAATAGATCTAATGAATCACAGAACTTGTAAGGAGATAATAAAAAATTAGTCCACTTAAAGTTTTAGTAGGACCAAGAATCTTTAAAAAATTTTAAAAATGGTGTATTTTCTTTGTTTACTTAAACAGTGACTATTTGCTAAAAAAGCTGTATCACTGTGATATGCCTTTAACTTTATCCTCAAATGAACTAATTCTATATTAAACTATGAAACTAATATTACACTATAATTATAAAACACTGAGTTTTTATAAGAACACATCTGATATTCTTCAGCCTCCGGTTCTGGTTTAATTCTCTCCTTGGATGAGAAGTTAAGACACAGGATAGACACTCAGCCTTTAGAGGGTGGGCTCCGAGCCTGGCCTCTACTCTTAGAATAACTTGTTCCTCTCTCATTGTTGTTTCTCCCCAAAGATTATGACTTTATCTCAGTGTACACTTAGGTTCTTCTTGCTTCTCCAGAACCAGAGCCCACTTTGCTCTTACTAGTCCCATATGGACCAGATTCCAGTCCCTAACTCTAGTACATGCAGGAGGTACTACTGCCATTCCCTACTGCTATTGCTAGAATTCCCTGAAGTTGACTTACAATCTACCTACTTTTAACCTACTCTTGGGAGTCAAACCTCTGTGGATCTAGCTGCTGGTCTCCACTTCCTTCCTTGCCTTTGGAGAGACCTTTCTGAAAGCTGTGTCTAATGCTACCATTAGTACAATTGATACTGTTATTATTAGCAGCCACCATTTATTGACATAGACTTTAATCCTTCATTAGTCTTCAAGAAGAGCAGGAATAGAATTATTTTTTTCCTTTTCCTACATTCTTATGCTAGGATTGAATGACATGTCTGACCCTAAAAAAAGAAATGAATTTATGGAGAACTGACCACATACCAGGCACTACAGCACATACTCATTATGATAACAAGCAATTCCATCAACACTTTTATCACTGAGGATGCTGAGACTCAGATATATTAACAGCTAAGAAGTAAATTAGCAGATCATAGCAGTTAAGTGGGTGAGGTAGGATTTACAACCACATCTGTCTGACCCACCCCAGCCAGCACACTCTCCATGATGCCGTGGTGTCCTGTCTCCAGGACTGGCTTTTGCTCTGGCCTATTTTTCTGATCAATACCGAGTCTGAGTTATGGCATTCTCACTGATTTACTCACTGTCTCTAAGAGAAGATAGTTTAAAAATAGTATTTTATTGAAAAATGTGTGTGTGTGTAAATTAGCTGGCCAAATATATATCTGCACAAAATTATACTTCTGAAATAAAAATTAAACTGTTAAGTGCTTGGCTTAACAGCAATACCAATTCCGATTCGAGACCTGCATTCAGATCATTTTTATATTATTCTATGATTTCCCATGATTCTGCCCTCAAGAAAATGTGCAGTCATCAACAGTAGATATATCTCACTTTTTGAAGATTATAGACCTTCTTCTCCAAGGAAATCAATTATAAACCTTTGTCATCTGAACGTCAAATTACCTTTTAAAGGATTTTTTTCATCTGAAATTTCATCTGAAATTTCACTACCCAGCTGTTCTCATCCAAATGACCTACAAATATAATCGGTGGCTATGTTTTAGTCCATTAGAACCCTGAAAAAGCATTATAAGCTCATGAAAAATAGTCTGTAGTACAGAACAGTTCCTATTCTGAGGATGAATAAATAGCCTATTGTTCTTGAATAAAAACACTTGGAACCATTTAAGTTCATCTTTTTCCAGTGCCTAGATATCAAGCTTACTTTTTGTACTATATTTTCTCTTTTACTATAATTTAATTTTAATAACTATTTTTAAAGGCATGATCTAATTCTTTTAAATCCACAGACTGGAAAAAATGGGTAAAAATACATAAACGATAATATAAGTGAAAATACAAGTGGAAATACATAGCTAACCTTCGCCTGCCTGATGGTAAATGTGTTGAGAAGGCAGTGTATTACACAGTAATTAAAGGAAGAAAGTTTCAAATAAGACATTTTGTTTTAACTTAGAAATCTGACTAGTTCTTTTTCATAACCAACATCACAACTCACGTCCACAGGCTTGCCGTCTGAAGCTCGTGCAGTGATAACAGTCCTTCCTTGCAAGTCCATAGCCTCCTTTTCATCAGTATGCCGGCTTGCAATTAAACTGCAATCCATATATAGAGAAATACCCCAGGGTTGTATAATGATGCCAAGTTTATGCCACTGACGATCAAACAAAGAACGGAGTTCTCGATTTTTAAAAATGTAGTTCATCACTTCTCCCTGAGCAGCGCGGAACATAAATTCCACCACCTTCTTTCCACCATCGACTACTATAGAAATCTGCAAAAATGTAAATTAGTTTTAAATATTTTAAAATCAGTGTTTGAAATTATTAAAGCACACAAATCAAAACTCAGCATGCATGTTAGTACAACTGAAGCACCTAGTAAAATGTTTTAGATGACACCTGTATCCTCTAGGTTGGCTAACATAAAAGAGTAGCAAATATCCTGCTACAAAATGTTTTAAGTATGTGATATTCTGGTGAATGTACTATACTCCTCTCTAGACAGAACATCGAAGAGTGTATGTGTGCATGAATGTGTGTGTGTATTTCTGTATGAGTAATTCAAGAATTAAGTGCTACTAATTTTATAAGAATAAGAATACGATCACTTCTCTTAGCTTCGAAATTGAGATCAACTTCTTTAATTTTAGGTGATTTGCCAGGTGCAGAGAAAATGCATTTTCATAGAGGACATACTCTTTCAGTTTGGTTCATCTTTCCATCCTAAAACTGTGACTGTATTTACATAGTAAAAGGTCAGTGAAATGAAAAATATTCCAATGAATGTGTATAGAAGCACTCACAAATGTATGGTGCCAGTAAGTAATAGTAAGGTTCATCTCCCTCACCAGAGTATCCACACCCCCTCCTTTCTGCCCAGATGTCATCTCTTTGACAAGCATTCCTAGATCCTTGCCCTCCCCATCTCCCACTCCCCACCCAACTCCACGCTCACTACTACACTTGTCACATTGTGATTATTGCTGTAGTATGTTGTTTTCCTAGATGACATCCCCTTAGACCTTGTGCTCCTGAGAATAGGAATTATGCTTTTTAAATCTCCTCGTCACTAACTAGCATATAGCATGTGTTCAACAAATTTTTATTCAGCAGATCAATATCAGTATCTCATCTGTTAATCCACTGAGGAATTTCAGATAAAAACAATTAACAGCTTTTAAAAATAATACATAATATCAGAAATAATTGCAGATTAAAAAAGTATCAGTGAAGTGGACTTAGTGTCAATGAAGCAGTTGTGAGAGAAGGGCAGTTTGAATGTCTTTACACAAAATGTGAATCTAGAAGTAAAAAAAGAAAACTAATATTATTTCACCTATCAGATTTCCCTATTTCAGATTTCAGCAAGATCATCCTAACTATGAGAATACTTGAATTTCCCTGTTGACGATTCTTCTAAAAGACAGAATATTTGGGCGCTCCCAAATATATACACACAGTTCCAAGATTCACCTGACCTAAGCATAAGTCTGTGGTCCCTTACCTGTGGCATATTCTGCTGGTTTAAAACCTGCCACAGAAACCAGCGTTCCTTTTTGGTGTTTCTTCGCACACGAAACATGGCTGCTATGGCATACTCGTCAGGAAGGCCTTTGGGAAATATCTTACTGTGGGAGAAAAACGGAAGTATTGTGGGAAAACTGAAGAAGGCGAGGAAATAAAATCTAGGTATAAAGTTTTATGTAACACAGTATCTCAGTTCTATTTTTCTCCATAAATTTATGATTCATTATGCATTTTTACAGTAATCTACGAACAGATGTATGGAAGCATCATGCCTACATTGCCTATGTAATTTTAGTTTTTGTGCTCTCCCCTTTTTTTTAATATCTTCTGGTATAATGTGGTTAAAGCTTTGGGTATATAAAAGCAAGCAAGTGGGCTACAGTGCTATGTTATTGACATGGTCTTACTCAACAAGTGTTCCAACAGAGGAGAGTAGCATAACTCCCTGCAGTTTGGCAAACAGTACAGATGTATAAAGGAATACTCATATGTATACATATGCTCTAGTTTTCTTCTTCTTCTTTGAGGATATACTAAAAAGAGAGGCAACCAATATTATTACAACAACATTATTACAGTATATCCCCTATTAAGTGAGAAATTGATTAGCAAACAATTTATTTTCCATGACGTCAAAACAAAATCAAGCTTCTACAATTTATTTTTACTGAAAAGTCACCAGTATTTAACGAAATTTTATCATGACATCACTCTGCTGGTTTAAGCAATGCTCATTAAAAGCAAACAAACAACCAGGCTTCGGTGCCGGCCATTTACCACTGGGCCATCTATGAATTTGAAAGTGGACACAGTAGATATGAGAGGTGACGCCAAAGGATCAGCTTCCAAGTGGAAATTTTTAATAAGTGAGTTTCATCAAAACTCCTTTTAAAAAGGAAACCTCAACCCACACCGCAGATAAAAACCACCACCGCCACTACCTGCAGTAGTAACTTGAGCCTCCACCTTGCTTCCAGTTTCCCGCCTCCTTTATCCCACCTTTATGCTTGAGGATAAAATCTTTATCTCAAGTGTTCTAAAATTTGACATACTATTTCCTGGGCTTTTTCTTCCAGTCATTGTGTTGAGTACAACTTTCAATATGGGCTTTGCATTACTAAAAAAAAAGTGTATGATTTTTAAATTATTTTCTTATATCATTTTCTCTTACCCCGTCTTGCAGGAGCTCCTCTTTAGATAATTATTTAATTTCTATATTTACAGCATAGTTTTTTTTGTTTTTACCATTTCTCTTATATTTTCCATCTCCTTATTTAGTCTGTTTTCTTGGACATTTCCCAGTTCAGCATCAGTTTTGCTATATTTTATTTCCAAATTTCTCTTTTATTCTTTTTTGAACTATCCTGAATAAATGTACTATTTTAAATCTCTGATATTATCAGTGTGGTGGGCTTTCTTTCTCTCTTTTATATCTTTTGTTGATTTACTTTATTTTATCTTATTATTTAATTTTTGTTCCATCACCATTTATTCCCCTTTACCGTCTTCCACCTCCACCCACCCTCTGCGCCCTACAACCACCACACTGTTGTCCATGTCCATGAGTTCTTTCTCTTTATTTTTCTATTTTGCTCAATCCTTCTGGCCCCGCCCCCAGAACTGTCAGCCTGCTATCTCTGAGTCTGTCTCTCTTTTGCTTTTGAGTTCGGTTTGTTCATTAGATTCCACATATGAGTGAAATCATATGGTGTTTGTCTTTCTATGGCTGGCTTATTTCACTTAGCATAATGTTCTCCAGGTCCATCCGTGCAGTTGCAAAGGGTAAAATTTTCTTCTTTTTTATGATGAAGTAGTATTCTATTGTGTAAAGGTACCATAGCTGTTTTATCCACTCATCTACTAATCAGCATTTGGGCTGCTTCCAAATTGTGGTCATTGTAAGTAACACTGAAATGAACACAGGGGGCTTATATTCCTTTGAATCAGGGTTTAGGGCTTCTTCAGATAAATTCCCAGAAGTGAAATCACCAGGTCATAAAGCAGATCCATTTTTAATTTTTTGAGGTATCTCCATATGCTTTCCCAGTGGCTGCACCAGTCTGCATTCCCACCAACAGTGCACTAGGGTTCCCCTTTCTCCCCATCCTCACCAGCACTTGTTGTTTGTTGATTTATTCCTGACAACCATTCCAACAGGTGTAAGGTGATATCTCATTATGGTTTTAATTTGCACTTATCTGATGATTAGAGATGTTCAACATCTTTTCATATGTCTATTAGCCATCTGTATGTCCTCTTTAGAGAAGTGTCTATTCAGGACCTTTGCCTATATTTTAACTGGATTGTTTGTTCCTTTGGTATTGAGTTTTATAAGTTCTTTATAAATTGTGGGTATTAACCCTTTGTCAGATGTATTGGTGAATACGTTCTCCCATTCAGTGGGCTGTTTTTTTCATTTTGTTTATGGATTCCTTTGCTGTGCAAAAGCTTCTTTGTTTTTCCTGTAGAAGACTTAAAAGGAAAGTGAATGTTTCTTATATGCACATTTCTATCCAAGATAAAAATCTAAAGTTAGACTGATAGGGCCATTTGTAGTCATTTGTTTTGTTTTTCTCTGTATCCTTGAATGTCTCCATTTCACACAGGTTAATTTTGACTGTTAGTTTTAAGAGTTTTGTCTCTCGCTTCATGATTCATTGTAGTTCACATATATTACAGTAAATATATGTAGTTCACACATATTTAAGAATGAAAGAGTGGAACTGAAAAGTTTATGCAAACTGGCACAGTATATCAATGAACCAGCTTCACTGAAAAGCAGGATCAACCAGTGGATTTCATTGAGAGTCCCTCAAATGTTAATGTAGGAATATTATTTCTCCATAGAGTCCTGGTATTTCCTGCTTTAGAATAGAATAAAATCTTTATATTTACTTCTTCCCCACAGGTAAAGAGTATTCACCTGCTGAAGACATTCTGGAAGCAGGGTGTGTGTGTTGGGCGGGGTCCAACAATTCAGTATAGAATTTTATTTCATTCCTCTGCTTTTGGTATCATGCCTCCTGCATTTGCTGTCCTGCTTAGCCCCAGCCTGGAGGCTTTCTGTCTCGATTTATCTCAAGAACAATCCTCTCAGCTCTTGTCTAATTGGATGAGGAAAGAGAAGATAACTAACCTGGGACCTCATTTTTACCAACCCCCCCACAAACCCACTCACTCTCCAGCTTCTGCAAAAGCCAATAGCTGAACATACCCAACATACTCAAAATATCCAAATCAATAAAGGTATTGGTGAAAATGATGAATGTGACTTTTATGGAAAAAATGTAACAGACTAGAACTAGCTCTCTCAGGGGTACTGTAAAGAGGGTTCCACAAGTGGCAAGTATTTTTTTTGTTTTTTTCAGGGGGCACCTTTGGATAATTTGGAATGACTTTAGTTTGGCTCTCTATGCGTTTATTTAGTTCCATTTAAAAAATTGATTTTTAGATTAAACATTTTGTTAATTTGGCTTATGTCTGTTCTCACATGTCCATTAATACTTAGGTGACTTTGTTCCCAGCGTATAGAACAGTGACTACCCAAAGTAGGTACTCAATAAACAGTAAAGGAATCAATTAATGAACTGAATTCAGGTATAAGCAATATAAAAAAAAAAGCAAAACAGAAAATATGGTCTTCTCAGTCTTGCTTCAGTTTTCCATACTGTACAGCAATGGGCATGCAAGAAATTCTCACTTTCCTCTTAAATCTTCTATAGGAAAAACAAATACAGCAAGTGAGTTAATAACATCAGCTGACATTGTCCTCATGTAGAGAACACATGTGCAGACTGAGAAAAACTGAGAGTCCAATCCATCCACAGTAACCAACTGCTATTTAGCTCCAGCCAACTATGACCTTGTGGGAATGCGGGTCAAGTTTTGCCAGATCATGTTATTTTCCAAGACAGGCCAAATACCCACATTTTTATCTAAAAAGTTTAAAGTTTTAATTTTGGCAATTAATTCATATTTTTCACAAACACTGTACAGACCAACACTGTGCAAAACAAACAAAAAAAAAAGATTAGTAGTTGGGAACATTGGAGATACAAAAATGTTTGCTCAATACCCACCATGCGTAGAGCACTTTGAGGCTTACAAAAGGGGAAAAAGGAAGGTTCTTAACCTAATTGTTTCTTAAAATTGGTTGGGAGAGGGAAATCATCCACAGAAAATCTAAGGAAGTGATACAGATTTGAAGAGAGTAGGGAAATATAGTTCAAGGCCAAAGTTAGAATTCAAAGTGTGAATAGGAAACCTAGTGTTAGAAATGGGACTGTTTTAAAGTCCTATAACACCAAGGTTGTTTTGGCCCTCTTAAATTTATCGAGGCATGCATTATGACTTAACGTATGGCCTATCCTGGGGAATGTTTATGTGCACTTAAGAAGAATGTGTATTTTGATATTGTTGAATGAAATGTTCTATACTCTCTTAGATATAATTGGTTTTTATATATGTTCAAGACATCTATTTCCTTATTGAGTTTCTGTCTAATGTTCTTTCAATTTTGAAAATGGAGTATTGACGTCTCCAACTATTATTGTTGAATTATCTATTTCTCCCTTAAATTCCGTCAGTTTTTGCTTCATAAATTTTGGGGCTTTATTGTTGAGTGCATAAATGTATATAAATGTTATACTATCTTTATGGATTGACACTCTCATCATTATCAAAATGGCTTTCCTTGTCTCTTCTAAAAACTTTTTCTTAAAGTCTATTTTATCGGATATTAGTTCTCGTAGACTGACCTATGTCTTCCCAAAATTCTTATGTTGCTGCCCAACCTCCAATATGTGGTATTGGGAATGAGGGCTTTGGGAAATAATTAGGTTTGCATGAGGTCACAGGGTGTGGTTCTGATGATGGGATTAGTTCCCTTATAAGACAGGACCACCGAGTGCTCTCTTGCTCTTGCTCTCTCCCCCTCATTCTCCCTATCCCACACCCCCCGCCCCGTGCCATGGGAGGACACAAAGAGAAGGTGGCAATCTGTAAGCCAGAAAAAGGACCTTTACCAGAACCTGACCATGCCAGCACCCTAATATCAAAATTCTAGCCTCCAGAACCACAAGAAATACATTTTTGTTGTTTGAGATACCCAGTCTATGGTACCTTGTAAACCCCAAGCTGACTAAGACAATTAGTATCGCCACTTAAGGTCTCTTTCAATTTATGTTTTCACAATATATCTGTTTTCCTCTACTTTTTTTATTGATATAAAATTTACTTGTTTTAAGTGTAGAATACAGAAATGTCAAGGAACTTTGAAGAAACTTTCAGTAATTTGAATCACATAATCTCTGTTCTTAGTGAAAAATGAAAACACTCCGAAGAAGGTTTTATGTGGAGTAAACCAGGTCTGGAAATGGTCTATATTGAAAGACTTTAACACATTCCTTGTTTGGACAATATATAGATGAATCGTGTAGTCTTTTTTTTTAATCTGTTCTGCAAGTCTTTGCTTTTTAATTTTATTTTAGTGTTTAATATTTACATTTAATATAATTACTGCTAAAGTAGGGTGTCACAGAGGTCTCTAAGGTTCTGTTTATTTTTCCTCACTCTTTTTTTCCCCGTTCCTCCTCCTAGACCACACAATTGACTTATCCTCAAGTTCTCTGATTCTTTATTCTGCAACCTCAAATCTATTATTGAACCTTTTACAAAATTTTCATTTCTGTTGTTGCAGTTTTCAACTGCAAAATTTTGATTTGCCTCTGTTAATAACTCCTATTTATTGGTATTTTCTATTTGGTGAGACAATGGTTGTATACTTTCCTTTAGTTCATTAGACAGTTTCATGTAGTTGTTTGAACATATTTTAAATAACTGATGTACATATTTTGTTAAATAGTCCAGTGTCCAGATTTCCTCAGGAACAGTTTCTATTAACTGTTCTTTTCTCTGTGTATGGTCCATATTTTATTTCTTTGCATTTCTTGTCATTTTTAATTGAAAAATAGACCTTGTAAATGGCAACTCTGGGAATCAGATTATTCTCCACCTATCCGTGGTTTGTTGTTGTTGCTGTTTGTTATTTTTATTGTCATTTTTGCTGCTGTTTTTTGCTTAGTCATGTTCCTAACTAATTCTGCAAAGTGTGCACTCTGTCTTGTATAACCTGTCTGTCTGGAGTCTGTGCTCAGTTAGTATAGTGGTCAGCTAATGACTGAACAGTTAAATACCTATGACCTGTAAGAATCCCAGCCTCCACTGAAGAACTATACCTACATAATGGAGAATGCCTTCAATACTCAAGCAGGCAGTTTATAACTCCCCTTAGCCTTAACTTTGTGCTCGTTCAGAGCTTTAAATTTAGTCAGAACTAATGAGCTTATAGCCTTTTCAGATGTTTTTTGGGTTTCCACAACACCTTATACATACACATAGGTGTCTGGATTCCCACAAATATGTTGGAGTTTTCTGATGATTTCTATGGACATTTCCTTTATCAATTTCTCCTTTTAAAAATTTTTAGTCATCTTCTCATTTGCCTGAATTATAACTGCTGTCTTGGGCAGCTACAATGTTACACAATTGCTATTGATTATTTTTAACAAATGCCAGGGGAGAGGCTGTTTTTAATAAATGAGCTGTGGGTCAGGTAAAATACAGACAATCCCTATGAGTAGGGATTTCCAAGTAACTACCAGTCAGATAAAATAATTAAAATTCTCTGGAAACGGAGTTCTTACTGACCTCTAAACCCATTCTTCCTTCTCCAATGGTTGCTAGGTTCCTAGTCTGCACTTGTGATTATAAAGCTTTGGTTTTCAAGCCCACCATTATGTTGAGGAGAAAGGGGTATAAACAGGACGAGCTAAATGCCAGAAAGCTTGCTATTGTTGCAAGCCCTTAGTTAATTTCCAGAGTTCTGAAAATACTGGTTTTGACCATTTTTGCCTGTGATCTCATTGTTTTTATGAATGAGTACATTTTCTGAGCTCTTACTTGACATTTCTGCTGACATCAGCAGTAATATCTGTTTGAACCTTTCAGTTCAGCCAAACTACAAGTTTCATGCAGGAAGAGAGTGACCTGAGTGAATACCTCATGAAGCAGAACCATGTAGATGAATCCTGTTCATATCTCTGACCCATAGCATGAGAAATAATACATTGTTGTTTTAAGCCACTAAGCTTTGCAGTGGTTCATGCAAAGCAAAATGTAATGAAAACACCTTTCTCCTCACTTTCTACATAGGAATATATATATACACACATATATACACATATATACATATATGCATATATGTATATGTATATAATATATATGTATATGTATGTATATGTGTATATTATATATAATATACATATTATATATACAAAGGCACATATACTATATATGTATATTATATATGCATTATATTTTATATACTTGTGTGTGTGTGTGTGTGTGTGTGTATAAAAAGGTACCTGTCACATCTCATCATGAGATTTCAAACTCTTGGAAGGTGAGAACAGCCTTAAATCTGTCTTTGTATAAACCACAAAACCTAAGTGCAGTGCCAATGGGGCACTTTATAACTATGTTAAATGAATGCATGATCCAGAAAATAAAATCAAGGACAACCATATTGATATGATTCTTCAATACTATGTAAATAAAACTAAATATAGTTTTTTTCAATAATTTAAAATCTCATTCAGAAATTGAAAATATTTATATCATGTGAAAGCTTTCTTCTGTGACAAAAATAATAAAGCAAAATATTAATATTAATAATGTTAATATATAGTCTTAATACATTGAAATAAATTTAGTAATGTTTAAAGAAAAATTAATTTTCTTAGCCTAAGTTTATAACGGATCAAAATGTTTATAGTTACTATAATTCCCTTTCAGAAATTCATAATCTGCTTTCAAAACCAAAAATGATTTTGCTTGCCAAGACTTAATTTTTTAAGAAAAATTTCTGTATTTTAAAACTAATATGTTGCAAAATATATCTGGTCTTACAGACTGTGTTTCTTGTTTATATCACAGAAGCACAAACACTTAACGTGACACAGAAAGTTTCTCTGGGTCTTGCCAAAGTTTCTATTATAAAAGAGGCCATACTGGATTACTGGTCTGTTACCAGAGAGATATAATGACAGCTTGCTATGTCTAAGATATCCATGCTTGAATATTTTTGAATGGAGTGTAATTTCCTATAAGAAATTCTATCCATTGCTTATTCAGTGAGACTCCCATTAACAAAAATATTGTTGATCTCTACTTGCCAAACTCATTCATATATATATATTTGGGTAGAAATTCTCAATGGAATGTTTTCTAATTTACCTGCATTTTATACATTGTAAATGGAAAATTCAACATGTAAATTAATATTAACCTATATTTGAAGAGCTCAAAGTTCATGTAATTAACTTTTATTTCCCATTGTCTATTTTTCTTTATATTAATCAAAGTCACCTAAGTATTAATGGACATGTGAGAGCAGATATATACCAAATTAACAAAATGTTTAATCTAAAATCTTTTTTTTAAATGAACTAAATAAACTCAGAGAGAGCCAAACTAAAGTCATTCCAAATTATCCAAAGGTGCCCCTCAAAAAAAAACTTGCCACCTGTGGAATTGCCTTTAAAGTACCCCTGACAGGGCTAGACATAGTCTGTTACATTTTTTCCATAAAACACACATTTTTTATTTTCAGCAGTAACTTTATTGATTTGGATATTTTGGATATGTTGGCTCTCTCCTGCTATTGGCTTCTAGGGGGTCAAGGCCAGGGGTGCTGCTAAACACCTTCCAATGCATACAATAGCTCCACAAAAGAATTAATTGGCCAAAATGTCAATGGTACCTAGAAATTTCACAACCACTTTTGTCACATTTGATCAATCACAGCATGTTCTCTATACACTGCACAAATCTTTTTATTTTTTGTATTTCAGTTGAGGTTTTACCTTTATTGAAATAACAAATCATAATACACTGAAAATGGTGTATATCTTCTTCCTTCTCCAATATTAAAATGGCTACACAAAAATTCACCAATTTTTATAAGGTTTTTTAAAATGCACACTGATGTGACAGCTGTCACGATATAGTCTAAAAAAATAATTTCGAATGAAGTTAAAGACAACTAAGCACTACCAGATCCACTGCATGGAGAAAGCACAATGGACTTTTTGGCTGACCCAATACAAGAAAGACCTTGGCATGAGACGGAGGAAGCTTGCGCTCTGTGTGTGTATAATTATTATTAAGTAGGATTCAACCTCCACTGTCTTTTGTATACGTGGCTACGAACTCAGAGATACTGACATTCTCCCTATGATGTACTTTCACAGACAAGACAAAACATCTAATTCTCTACTATTAGAGCCTTCTTCCTCTCTGGAAAATGCTTGTGTTTATAAAATAAAAACTCTGTTACCATTAAAATAGTCCCTAGAAAACAGTCACATGTCACTAACAAATTGTCTAAGAATTAATTCTCACCTTAGAAAGCATAGAACCGGGATCTACAGGGATTGTGATAAAGCAAGTAAGTTTACGTGGGGAATGTAGAGAGAGAAAGGAATAAATCCGGAACAGGAACTACCCCGTTAGCCAGACCAAGATGCGATGCCACTGTTGTGAGCTCTGGGTAGCAAAAATGTCACCTTAAGCCACTGGAATTATGGGAGGAAAGTTCCCCCCAAAAGAAGGTGATGCCAAAGAGGAGATGTAACCAAGATAAACCTTGACTGCCAGGGCGGTGAACTCATATGTCTAAGTCCCCTCTTGGCATCTCCACTTGGATATTAAAGGCATCTCTAAATAACTGAAATTGAACTTATTGTTTTGTACCAGACATATCCCTTTATGAGGATTCCCCATCTTAATAAAAGATGTGGCCATTCACCTAAGTGTTCCAATCAAATACCCAAAAGTCATTCCTGATTTTTTTGCCTTTCATTTACTATCCCCCGCGCCGTACAATCTATTGGCAAGTCCTGTTGTTTATCCCACCAGCACAGATTCTGATTCCACCCACTTTTCTTCAGCTCCACCATCAGTCCCTAGTCCAAGGTGCCACCATTCCTGGGGCCCCTGTTACAGTGTCTTGTTTGTTTTCCCTCCCTGAAAGTCTAGCCTGCACATAGCAGCTAGAATGAGCTTTTAAAATGTAAAGTGGAAGAGATCTCTTCCTTACTTATAACCTTCCTACAGGGTTCCACGGGTCCTGTAATAAAACGCCCTTCCTTGACCATGGCTCATAAAGCCTAATGTGCTCTGACTCCTGCCTTCCTCTGACACATCGTCTCCTATTTCAGTCTCGGCGTGGCACCCACACTTCAGTTACAATGACCTGAATCTGGTTCCCTGAACACACCAGGCTCACTGAGGTCTTAGGCCTTTATACTTCCTGTTTCCTCTCCTAGGACAGCGGTTCCCAGAAGTCTTCACTTAGATGGCTTCTACTCACTATTCAGGTCTCAGCTCTAATGTCACTTCCTTTGAAAGGTCTATAGTTGTCCTCACCTCAGTCACTACCTAACACCTTGTTTTATTTTCTTCATAGGCTTAAAACTACTCAACATTTTAAGAAATGTACTGGTTTATGCCCATATTGCCTGTCTCCAGCAACCAGAATGTGATTTCCATGAAAACAGGGATTCTGCGAGATTTGTTGCTCTAAATCAAGCATCTAGACTAATACCTGGCATATAAGAAGTACTCATAAAAATGTGTTCCATTCACAGAAAATCCATAATGATGTCTATGACCAGTCATAGTAGGTATCAAACATTTGTATTCCATATAAAACATATTAGCTTCCTTCATGCCTTAAAGTTAAGGTCTCATGAGACTGTGCCGTACACATTCAGCAGGAAAACAACAGAAGGGAAAACGAAGCCCTGTCTGATTGTCCCAGGTTAATCAAAAAGCTGAGACACAAAACAAGTCCAAGAGCAAACACAATCAGTATTCTTACTTTCAAAAAGAAGTTAAAATTTCTACAGGCTTTAGTAGAGTGGAATACCTGCCCCAGGAAGATTTTGCCAAAAGCATACTTCAGGCAGGGGTCTTCCAGTCCTTGGAAATGTTTCAATTACAAGACACCACACATAATAGTTTCCTGTAGTTCTATACCCCTGAAGCTGAAAGAATCCTTAATAGTGATTTAGATCAACCATCTCACTTCATATAATAGAAATTAAAGCCACAGAAGTCAAATAACTGCTCCACCATCACTTTGCCAGACAGAGGTCAGGATGGAACCTGAACTCAGGACTCTTAATTCTAAGGTCAGTTTTTTCTGGTATATCAAGTTGCTTGCATCCTCTGTGTTAAGAAAAAAATTTCCCTCATTCTTACCAACATGACTTAAAAGTAATGTTTGGGAGAAAAAAGATCTCATCTGAGTACTGGATGAGGTAAGGGTAGGTAGACAAATATAGAACATTAATTTCAAGAAAAGAATAACTAAAATGTTTACAATCACACTATAATATTAACAACAGCAATAAATCCTATTTTGGGCTCTGAGCAAAGTATTTATCATGCAATTTGCATAACCTGGGTGGCCAGCAGCCCTGAGGGGTAGATTATTACAGTTCCTTCCCCTAATGGTATTTTGAGCCCAGATCAGGAAGTATGGCAAACCACACAGTATTATCTTTAAAATAAGGATACTTCTGTTAGCTTTTAGGAAAGATATGCATGCTACAGGCGATGATAAACAATTGGGAATATTTTCTACATATTCCTTAGAGATTATTTCTTAGAAAAATTAAGATTTTTCACCAAGCATTTTAAAAAAACTAAGTGCAGTTTTCAGGAAGTAGTGAGAATTATGAAAATAGTATGTATAGTGATAACTATGTAGTGTGAAGAAAAGTTTGAAATAGTCTGATAAAAATTACCTCTGTGTTTATCCTCCTGGTGAGAAATAATATTTTAGGAAGAACATCAATAGGATGGTAACGTAACTAAAAAAACAAGTAATTCCTTAAAATATGAAAATCGTGATCACAAATGTGGTTATTTCAAATGATTATAGAAAGGAGAACTCTTAGCCCTGCTCCTACAACATTTTCCTGGTTATAGGGACCAGTGTAGCTTCTATTCCATTCATCCCCTGAGGTGTGAAATTAATGCTTAACACAGCTATACACAAAGCTAACTTAATGAAGGTGAAGTGTCAAGTCTCCCAGGGACAGAGGGATGTCAACTGAACAAACAATGGACCTTCCTGGCTATCCCAATTAATGAGAAACCAATAAGAACTGCCTTAGGGGATAAACTGCTTTCTCACACTCCCTTCCAGATGGAGAGGACTGCAAGCAATGGCACAGCCAGGGAAAATCAAAAAAGTTAAAAACCAATTCACTCTTTTAAACTACATGCAAATATTTATTAAAAAGTTGTTTTATGAAGAGATGAAATCAAGGAGTAGATCTCATTTATTCCCCATAACCAGGCCTTGGTGGTTTGCTGTCAAGAAAAATAATGACCATATTGGAGCTCATATATTCCTTTATTTCTTAGTATATTAAAGAATTGGTAATTTCATTATATAGCAAGTTCAATGTGATGTATTTGTTCTATATTTATAAAAGAACCATAGTTTCCTTATTCCAAGAAACTGTATGGCAAGTAACATGTCTGTCTCATATATAGAAAAATAAAGGATAAAACCAAACTAAAGAATAAGAAGGAAGCTTCCGGTCCAGATGGAGGCATAGGTGGATATACTTTGTCTCCTTGCAGAACCAAAAGAAGGACAACAACAAATTTAAAGACAAAAGATAACCAGAACAGCCAGAAAATTGAACTGTATGGAAGTCTGACAACCAAGGAGTTAAAGAAGAAACATTCATCCAGGCTGGTAGGAGGGGCAGAACAACTGGGGAGTGAGAGAGACTGTGCCACCCAGGGTTCTGGCGTGGGAAAAGGAAGCCTCAGAATCTCTACTGGTAAAAACCTGTGGGGATTGTGGCAGTGGTACAAACTGCCAATCTCACAGGACAGTTTGTCTGAGAGACCCACAGGGTCCTAGAACATACACAAACCCACCCATCTGGGAATCAGGACCAGAAGGACCCAATTTGCTTGTGGGGAACAGGGGAAGTGACTGAAAGTGGCGTGAGAGCTGAGAAAGCAACATTGTTCCCTCTCAGATCCCTCCCCTACATACAGAGGCACAAGGCAGTGATGTGATTGCCCCACCCTGGCGAATACCTAAGGTCCTGCCATTCACAGTGTAATATGTGCTCTGAGAGAAAAAAAATATATGGCCCAAACAAAAGAACAGATCGAAGCTCCAAAAATAGAACTAAGCGATGAAGAGATAGCCAACCTAACAGATGCAGAATTCAAAACACTGGTAATCTGGATGCTCAGATAACTGGTGGAATATGGTCACAAAATGGAGGAAAAAGTGAAGGCAATGCAAAGTGAAATAAAGAAAAATATACAGGGAACCAACAGGGAAGAGAAGGAAACTGGTACTCAAATCAACAATTTGGAGCAGAAAGAAGAAATAAACATTCAACTACAATAGAAAGAAGAAACAAGAATTCAAAAAAATGAGAAGAGGCTGAGGAACCTCCAGGACAACTTCGAACGCTCCAACATCTGAATCCTGGGGTGTCAGAAGGAAAAGAGGAAGAGCAAGAAGTTGAAAACTTATTTGACAAAATAAGGAAGGAGAACTACCCCAATATGGCAAAGGAAATAGACCTCCGGGAAGCTCAGAGAGTCCCAAAGAAGTTCGACCCCAGGAAGCACATGCCAAGGCACATCATAATTACACTACCCAATATTAAAGATAAGGAGAGAATCTGAAAAGCAGCAAGAGAAAAGGAGGCAGTTACCTACAAAGGACTTCCCATAAGACTATCAGCTGATTTCTCCAATGAAACCTTACTGGCAAGAAGGGGCTGCAAAGAAGTATTCAAAACTATGAAAGGCAAGGTCCTACATCCAAGATTCCTCTATCCCACAAAGCTATCATTTAGAATGGAAGGGCAAATAAAGTGCTTCCCAGATAAGGTAAAGTTAAAGGAGTTCATCATCACCAAGCCCTTATTAAATGAAATGTTAAAGGGACTTATCTAAGAAAAAGAAGATCAAAACTATGAACAGTAAAATGACAACAAACTCACAACTATCAACAACTGAACCTAAAAATATATAAACAAAAACAAACTAAGCAAACAACAAGAACAGGAACAGAATCGTAGAAATGGAGCTCACATAGAAGGTTATCAGTGGGGAGGGGGAGGACGGTGAATAAAGGAAAAGGTACAGGGAATAAGAAGCATAAATTGTAGGCACAAAATAGGGGGAGGCTAAGAATAGTATAGGAAAGGGAGAAGCCAAAGAACTTATATGTACGACCCATGGACATGAACTAAGGGGGGACATGCTGGTGGGGGGCAGGGCAAAGGGGAATAGAGGGGAGAAAAAGAATGGGACAGCTGTAACAGCATAATCAATAAAATATATTTTAAAAATTTTAAAAATAAAATATGGATGGGGGGAGAAAAAGAACAATAAGAATAAAAACTGATGAATATCTGTTTCTTTTTTTGTTCTTTTACCTAGCTATATAATAACAACTGTGTTGCAAAGAGTAAAATGTGTAAAAAAAAAAAAAAGATTAACAAACTCACAATTTCAATGCTTATAAACTGAAAAGCAAGAGGATGTAATTATTCTAGGGAAATTTTATTTTGCAAATGGTGTTCCAAAAAATCAAGTGTGATATACACTTAGGTAGAAAATTGTTTAAAAATCATTTACTAATTATAATGGTTCCAGAGGTAATTCTTCAACTAGCTCGTAGCACAAGCCTGGAAGCAAAGCCCTTTTTTTGAAAGTGTTATGTTGGTAGAGCCAAACTGAGTTTTCCAGATCATATTTAGCAAGCCTAACCTTTATTAATTTATTTTTGCTTTTACAATGAAATGGTTAAATGGGAAAAATCTATTTTTAAATATCAAGAACTGGCTTCCAAGTTAATTCTTCTATTCTAAATAAGTGTGAGGCAGGGTTTATAAAGAACTTCCGTATTTACACGTATCAATGGGGCCTTTGACTTGCTGAATATCTTCCAGGAAGAGAAATAAGATACAAGTTACATTTCCTGAGATTGAAGTGAGAGATGCTTGGAGTTTATAGTAAGTCATTTCTTTCCCAGCTGACATCCACCATCACCTGTCACGTTACAAGCAATTTGGCTGGCAGGGCCTGGAGGGTTTGTCTGAAATGCCTTCCCCACAAGCTGGGTGATGATGTTTGAGTTGCACAGCCACAGAGACTCTGAAATCTTAGCCTTTTTGTGTTTGCTGTGGGGATACAGACAGATGGGTTGTTGATGTGAAAACAAACCTTGGATGAATCTCATAATCTTTCGCCTGTTATGATTAGCACTTGTTCATTGGGACATTGTAAATGATTTCCTATTGAAAATAAGCCTTACCTACTAGATGACATTCAGATAATAAAAATCGAGGATAGCCTAGAAAAGGTACTCATCAGAAAGATCTTGAACACCAGTTTTTTCAGGTGTCCTCCACCAAATAATAATAATAACTCCTGCGTCAAACCCAACCCCATCCCCAAGAGGCTCTTTGAACTTTGAAATGTCCTTCCTGAGTCTGGGGGCTTGGCTATTGCTTCAGGGTCAGCCCTGAGAGTACAGCTTAACTGAAAGCTGTGATTTTCCCAATGGCATTACACTCAGCCTTTTTTGTAGAATGTAATCCTATTGCTCCCATACCTTCACTTTCTTAAAAACAACTTTAGTAACGTATCATTGATACACTCTGGTCTCTTGTCAGATCATAGAAATTGTTCCTATTTTACTTTACTTTTTTATATGAATAAAGTTCAAACCCCTTAGCCTGGCACGTCGGAGCTGTCAGAAAAGCACCACAGCCTGCCCTACAGCTTCCCCCACCTTCCACTCTCCCTGCCTGTGTTCGCTGACCAATGGGGTTCTTATCATTCTTCAAACTGACTTGATCTTTCAAACCACCACCATACTCCCTCGAGCTACCACACACTGGCCCCCTAGCTCACCTGGCACATTTGTACTTATCCTTCAAGCCTCCACTTTTCACATCTTCTATGAAGATTTCTCTGGTTCCCTCAGAATGGGCTTCATCTGTTCTTCCAGAGTCTATGATACATACTATCTAAAGATTACTGCTACATTCCATAATAGCTAATTGTTGACATACCTGTCTTCCCACACAGAAATAACTTGTTAGCAGCGACCATGTCTTTATTCATCCTTAAATCCTGAGTGCTTCACACATACTGAGTATTCAACATAATGAGAACTGATTGAAATACTTTGTTAGAAGTCCTTCTTTCACTGGTATCAAAGCTGAACTTCAAAATGATAGTGACAATATACTGTAAATTTTTTTTTCAAAATAGCTCTTGTTAGCAAAGGGAATATTATATTCTTATAATGGGTACATTAGAAGAGAGATAGGCAATATGAAAATAATAGAGAGGATTGCCTAATACCCAAGTCTATGAGCTTCTGAGCCCCACAGAAGGAATGGCAGAAGTTGATGAGCACGCACACAGGCACACCCACTTAGACATAAGCTGTGTGCAACTCTGGTGCCTGAAGGCAAAGATACGCAGCTTAAGTAGATTGGCTGGGTCTCCTAGAGCAGCATTTCTATGGAGGGGCCCCACAGCAAAGGCACGGGTGACATGCATTGACAAGGAGACTAGAAAACAAGAACAGAAGCATACTTGATTGTGAACAGAAGCACACATGTGACATTCTTGGGGATCCCAGGGGCACTGAGAGCAGCCCTTTGGAGGGGGCCGAAGTTCTCCATTTAGACAGGTTGAGAGGAGGAAGCAGAACAATTTAATCACTGGTGTCAATATATCATTTGAACCCACAACCTAATTTGGCCTGGGAACATTTAGATATTTAGATTATCTGAGCCAGAATGAGATCAGCATTATATTTTAAAAGTGTACTGGACCGCAAAAAAAGAAGGAAATTTGCCTGAGGACATCCGTGAAGGTTGTGTTTAGAAGGTAGGATTTGTACTAAGCTTTCTAGGATGTGTAGGATTCCAAATGGCAGAAATGGTGGACAGAATACAACAGAGAGAAATGGGTACACAAAGACACTTAGGTCATTTCCTTGGAGACAGGAAAGTGGTCAACAGTAACTTTGAAAGAGAAATTTCCAGTGTTCAAGAAGTCACTCAGATATGAGTAACTTAAGGGATGTGTGTGTGAGGAGGTAACAGTGATCAGTAACATTATTCCTTTGGGAAGTTTGGGAGTAAAAGGGACTGTCAAAGGAAAATGCTTCTAGAATAAGGAAGGATTAAGTATATATATGTACACTAGAACTAGCGTACTGTGGAGAGATGGACTGAAAACAGGAGAGCAAAGGAGGCCATGGGTAAATCAATGTGTTAGAGAAAGCTGGCTAGAAGTAGATTAAGCGCACAAGGGAAGGAGTTAACCTTTGAAAACAGGAAGGTTGCCTCTGAGAGAGGACAGCTGAAGCAGAGAAATTCTGTGGTGGAGAGCAAAGCTGAGATGGTTTAAATAAAAGGAATAACTTGGGTAGAAAACATCTGGTCAATTCAATCTCCTATTTCACTAATCAGATGTTAATTCTATAAGGCATTATCTCATGTATTCATATTACTTGAACTTTTTACTGAACCTGTGATTGCTTTCAACTTACATAGACAGAGCCATGGTGATTGGTATTATTAAAGTCAATTATTTGGATTTCAGATGGTGGAGGAATAAATGGAAGCTACACTAACCTCCTCCCAGGACCAATGTAGAATTACAACTAAATTGTAGAGAAATCACCCTGAACAAACAACTGAACGCTAGCTGGAGGGAAGCCTGATAACCATGGACAGAAAGAAGAAATCACTTCACCAAAACATGAATGGTAGGCACTGCAGAAGAGACGTGAGAAGGCTGGCTGGACTCCCATGGGCAGCAGCTGGAGATCCAGAGGGATATTTCGGAGCTGGGGGGTTTCCCTGAGAAGTGTAGTGTCTAAACCCCAAGCTGGACACCCCAGCCTTTAGCAACAAAGTTGGAAAGGAACCCAAATAACATCCAGTTGTGAAAAGCAGCAGGATTTCTGTCTGCCAGGGAGAGATGGCATGACATGCAGAAAGCCTCTTAAAGGGACAACGTACAAAATTTCTTTTGCAGCCACTTATCACGGGCTCTGGCAGAGGGAGGGCAAAGTGGACTAGAGATGCTTGAGGAGAGTCTGGGGTTGGTGACTCTGGGGAGAGAACTGAAGGAAGAGTCACCAGGATCCCAATACTGAGTCATTCCCCATACTGCAGAGGTCATGTTTCTCAGGCAGAACACTCCACTCCAAGTGGTATGATCTTGAGGGGAAGCAATAGCCCTGCCCACAGGAATTACTCTGCTCCACTCTGTAGTGCTTAAGCCAGGCCTCTGATCACAGCTTGATTAGTTTAACAGTTGATCAGTTTAGTGGCTGATTAGTTTAACAACTGAAGAAGAATATACAAAGCAGCAGCCAAAGTGGGAAGACAAAGAAGCAGACCCCAAATGAAAGAACAAGAGGATTCTCCGGAAGAACAAGATAAAATGGAGGCAAGCAATTTCTCAGATATAGAGTTTAGATAATTATTATAAGGATACTCAAAACCATGAAAAAAGACACAGAAACCATAAAAAAGGACCAGTCAAAAATAAAGACTGCAATATCTGAAACAAATAATACACTGGAAGGAATAAACAGTAGGTGAGATGAAGTAGAGGATCAAGTCACCCGTTTGGAAGATAAGGTATAAAGATACACCCAGGGAGAGCAGCAAAAAGAAAAAACAAGATTTTTTAAAAATGAGGAGAGCTTAAGAAACATTTTGGACAACATGAAGCATAACAACATCTGCATCATGGGAATACCAGGAGGAGAAGACAGTGAGCAAGGGATCGAGAACCTATTTGAAGAAATAATGACCAAAAACATCCCTAATCTGGTGAATGAAAGAGACACACAAGTTCAGGAAGCTCAGAGTCACAAACAAGTTGGAGCCAAAGAGGCCTACACTGAGACACATTGTTATTAAAATGACAAGGCTTAAAGACAAGGAGGGAATCCTGAAAGCCTCAAGAGAAGAGCAGATAATTACCTCTAAGGGAGCACCAATTAGACTGTTGTCTGAGTACTTATCAGAAACATTTCATCCCAGAAGAGACTGGCATGAAAATTTCCAGATGAAGAAAAGCAAGGACCTACAACCAAGGCTACTTTACCCAGCATGGCTATCATTTAAAATTGAAGAAAAAATTAAGAGTTGCCCAGACAAGAAAAAACTAAAGGAATTTGCTAATACCAAACCAGTACTGCAACAAATTTTAAAGGGCTTTCTTTAAGAGGAAGAAAAAGAAAAAGACAAAGACCAAAAAACCAGATGAAAACAGTCTAACAATAAAATAGCACTACATACATATCTGTCAATAATCACCTTAAATGTAAATGGCTTAAATGCTCCAACCAAAAGACATAGGGTAGCTGAAAGAATAAGAAAACAAAACACATATATATGTTGCCTCCAAGAGACCCATTCAAAACAAAAGCTACTCACAGAGTAAAAGTAAAGATGGAAAAAGATATTTCAAGCAAATGGAAAGGAAAGAAAAGCTGGGATAGCAGTACTTATATCTGACAAAATAGACTTTAAAACCAAGGCTATATAAGAGACAAAGAAGGACACTTCACAATGATAAAGGGAATAGCCAACAAGAGGCTATAACCCTAGTAAACATTTACACACCTAACATAGGAGCACCTAAATATGTAAAGCAAATCTTGATGGACATAAAGGTGGGGACTGACAGAAATACAGTCATAGTTGGGGACTTTAACATACCATTGACTTCAATGGATAGACCTTCCAGGCAGAAAATAAACAAGGAGAGTGAACATAAATGACACACTAGATCAAATGGATTTAAATGATATCTTCAGAGCATTTCACACCAAAGCAGCAGAATATACATACTTTTCAAGTGCACATAGAATGTTTTCTAGGATAGACCACATGTTAGGACACAAAACAAGTCTCAATAAATTTAAGAAGACCATAAATCCTACCTCAATCCTCAATCCTACCTCTGACCACAATCCTTTGAAACTAGAAATCAATCACAAGAAGAACACCAAAAAACACAAAGACGTGGAGGCTAAATAACATGTTGTTAAACAATGAATGGGTCAACAACAAGATCAAGGAAGAAATCAAAAGATACCTTGAAGTAGATGAAAATGAGGACACAATAATCCAAAATCTGTGGGACACTGGGAAAGCAATCCTAAGAGGTAAATTCATAGCATTACAGGCCTATCTCAAAAAATAAGAAAAAGCTCAAATAAAGAATCTAACTTCATACTTAAAGGAACTTGAAAAAGAGCAACAAACAAAGCCCAAAGTGAGTAGAAGGAAGGAAATAATAAAGATCAGAATGCTCACTTTGGCAGCACACATACTAAAATTGGAATGATATAGAGAAGATTAGCACGGTTCCTGTGCAAGGGTGACATGTAAATTTGTGAAGAATTCCATATTTTTTTTGCCATCTGTTTTGGGTGACCAGCAGGTCTGTTATTCTCCATGACTAACTGTAAGTGCTTATAATGGAATATATTGCTTTTCTACATTAAAAAAAAAAAGATCAGAGCAGAAACAAATGAAATAGAGTCTAAAAATATGATACAAAAGATCAATGAATCCAAGAGCTTGTTCTTTGAAAAGGTAAACAAGATTGACAAATCTTTGCCCAGACTCATCAAGAAAAAAAGAGAAATGAAACACTGATTAGAAAACTGGCCCTTAAGAGGAAAGAAATGATTACCACTGCCTTGTAATATAGTTTGATCAGGTATTGTGATCCCTTCTACTTTGTTCTTCTTTCTCAAAACTGATGCAGCTATTTGGGGTCATTTATGGTTCTATATAAATTTTTGAAATGTTTGTTCTATATCTGTGAAATATATCATTGGCTCTTTAACAAAGATTGCATTGAATCTATAAATTGCTTTGGCCATCATAAACAAATAAACAAACAACAAATGCTGGCAAGGTTGTGGAGAAAAAAGAACCCAAGTGCACTGTTGGTGGGAATGCAGACTGATGCAGCCACTGTGGAAAACAGTATGGAGTTTCCTCAGAAAACTAAAAATGGAACTGTGTTTTGACCCAGCAATTCCACTGCTGGGATTATACCCTAAGAATCCTGAAACACCAATTCAAAAGAACCTATGCACCCCAATGTTTATATCAGCACAATTTACAAAAGCCAAGTGTTGGAAGTAACCTAAGTGCCCATCGGTAAATGAGTAGATCAAAAAACTGTGGTACATTTACACAATGGAATACTACACAGCAGAAAGAAGGAGTTCCTATCCTTCACAACAGCATGGATGGATCTGGAGAGCATTACACTAAGTGAAATAAACCAGGCAGTGAAAGACAAATACCATATGATCTCACCTAGAAGTGGTACCTAATCAACAAAACAAATAAACAAGCAAAATATAACCAGAGACATTGAAATAAAGAATGAACTGACAGTAACCAGAGAGGAGGGGGGAGGATGATAACATGGGAAAGATAGGGAAGGGTCATCAAGGAACATGTATAAAGAACACACGGACAAAGCCAAAGGGGTATGATTGAGGATGGGATGTGGGCATGGGTGGGGCGGAGGGTTGTAATGAGGGGAAAGTGGAGACAACTGTACTTGAAGAACAATAAAAAAAAAAAACTGGGAAGAAATGAAATTTAAAAATCAGCCTGTGTATGATGTTTAAGAAAGTTTAGTCTTTATGAGAGAAGGTGTGGGATTGAGTCCTATAGCCTGCGGCTGAATGATAGAAGGCAACACATTTCAGTTTCTTGTTTAGCCAGGGAAGACAGAAGTATAGCTTTTCTTTGCATTGTGTATCTCCCCAGCAGGAAAGACAAGAAAGGCAAGATCAGGCACACATTCTTTCACCAAAGTAATCCTAGTGCTTAGTAAAGTGCTCAGTCCATAGTGGTGTTCAATAAATGATTGTTGAATAAAAGGGTGAGCTCTAGATTAGATTGCATTATTTCAGTAACTTACTGAATGCTACCTCTTACCCTTAAGCAGAAGAGAAATATTTCAGGAACCCCCAATACTTACATAGTATGCCACAGATTTTACTTGTAATTGAGATATTTTTAATTTTAAAAACTTAATAAAATTTTTAAAACAATAAAATTATAATATCTAATGCTACTGAAGATATTGGATAATATGCAGAATAAATGGATAAAAGAATTAAAAAAAACATAATTAGAAGCATATATCAATAGCTCTAAAAGAGAACTAGGAATTTCATTTTGAAAAAAATAAATCTTATGGAAATAATCCTAAACACACAGAGAAACAACTTCCCTGTATGTTGAAGTGTTATTTATAATAATAAAAATATGGAGGTAGTGTAGAGGTCCATGAGGAAAATACATGCCCACGGGGTGAATCATTCAACGGTAGCAAAGGCAAGGCACAGACCCTGCTGCAATATACCTAACAGTTCTCCCCATATTCAAGAGTTTCCAAGGGAACTGTTAAGGTCCAGAGAAATTGAATAACTCCCCACAAAACACTATATGTCTTCCCAATATATAACTTTAAAAACTTAAAATGCAAATGAGACTTTTACCAGCTTTTTTTTTTCCACATGTAAAGTTGTAAAATTAAATAGCCCCTGTTTCCAGAAAGCAACCTCCAATTTAATGAAAGATGGAGAAATTTCCTCTTCACTGGAGATTTATTTGTAGCAGAAGCTAAAGGAGACCATATCTGTCAATTATGCCACTGTGTCTAGCTCATAAAAACTTATTAAAATTAATTGGTGTTGATTATATTTTCACAGCTACCCTCATTTCCCCCCATTCTTAGGAACTGTTTCAGCTGCAAAAGCACTAGATCACAGCAATTACCCTAAACCAGAGATGCTATACGCACGGCACACGTGAGCACTCCCTTCTCCCCTCTTTTTGAACATGGATCACAGCACTCTCATCTGCTGAACCCAAAATGGGCTGAGAATCTTTCTCAACACAGTATTCCAGATAGCCACTGGGTATCAATCATAGAAGCTGAGAGATAAAGCTCTTTACCATCCTTGAATTCAATAATAAATCAGGATAGTCACTTCCCTGG